>BLKM01000783.1:655826-799813 GCA_013340265.1 Coptotermes formosanus | reverse complement strand
TTATACATGCACCTGATGATGGCTCGGCCGAGCCGAAACATGTAGTACACTGGCACAACCTTAGAGAAATTGACATTGTGTGCGAAATATATATATATATATACATACATATATATATATACTGTGGTGTTTCTGACTGTGTTTATTATTACTGTATATAGAATAACACACCGGGATGACCCAAATTAAGATAGTGTCTGTTATGGAGTCTCTTCATTACATGAATATATCTTTCTTTTGGGAATTCATGACTTACACTTTGATATACAGGTATCAACATTTCGACACTGAAGACTGTGGCATCAAGTTTCTCTGAAGCGCTGTAGTGCGTCAAGTACTAGAATACACACATCATCATAATAACCCCTGTCACAACTCGGAATCTCAAAATATCTCGCTCAATTTATTCCGCATTCCCACAAACTGTACACCTCAAGCAATTTCATGTCCACACAGGCTTTTTCATCCTCAGTATCTGTCTTTTTCTTCCAAATATAATTAAAGGAACACAATTACGGTATCTGAGACCAGAATGACGGACAAATGTGGAGACGGCTACGGAGAATTCTTCCTTGCTTGTCTCTTCCAAGTCACGTTACGTAAATCACATTCCGACATCACTGGATTCATCAAAACTTTCGTTCATAAGATATACTTAAATAATCTGCGAACAAACTGTATCTGAAACGAATTTAAGTGACAGTGTGTTTTGTGCTTCTACATGCCATAATCCAGCAGGATTTGCTTCACATCGTGGTTATACCTCTGCCAATCTGCAATTGGTAGTGACGTCCTCTGCTGCCTTTAGTCTAATATCATGGGAGAATTTCACAAGAGACAAGGACAACATTAATTCCGCCATTTTCTTCGTATGACTCTTAAAAATCTTACCATCTTCAGCCGAACCAGTTATATTTTGAAGGCTGCTACAGCCCTTCACCACTTCACTAATGTTGAAAGGTAAACTGAAATTGGGCTCGTAAAGGAGCCGGTGCAAGGAAATTTTGAATAAAGCGTGAAAGTTGTTATTTGCTCGTTACTGTTCCTTTTAAACCCTACCAGATTTCAAATTATATAGTGTAGATTTTTGGGGTGCCTTGTGAGTGATGAGTGGTACGCAATGGCACAGTTGGTTGAGGCAGTGCACTAAACCCGGAGGGTCGTGAGTTCGATTTCCGATGGTGTCATTGGAATTTTTCATTTACTTAATCCTTCCGGCCGCACTGTGGCCCTGGGGTCGACTCAGCCTCTGACATAAATGGGTACCAGGAATATTTCCTGGGAGATACTGGCGGCCGGTGCGTAGGGCTGACAGCCAACCTCACCACTATGTGCTTATTGCCTGGAAATCTGGGAGCCTCAACTTCTGGAGCCCTAAGGGCCTGTCCAGGCCTCGAATATATATTGCGTTCATTTGAGTCAGGTTACTGTGCAAAGCGGCATAATCCACAAGAGGAAAATGTGATACACGAAGATTGCAAAATGAGGAGCTTTGTATGTTGAACTCATCACGAAATATCATTAGGATGATCAAGTTAGAGAAGAAGGTGTGGGCGGGGCACGGTGCACGCATGGAAAATTTTAGTCGCAACAACCAAAAAAAATGGAATTTGGAAGACCACGACGTAGATGGCAGGATTTTTCTTGTGCGCGTCTTAGAGAAATACTGCGTGACGATATTATGTATTTATACCTTGTCAGTAGGCCTAGTTCAGGCTATGTGTCTTGGATAGGTAAGATTTGGGTAATTAAAAATCAATAATTGGAAAAGACGTGGAAGATGCACTTTGAGGCACTCGTTTTGCATTTCGCATGGATTTACTGAGGAGAACCACGAAATTTTTTAATCAGCGTCGCCTCTTTACGGGCCGAGATTTGAAGCCCGGACCTCCCAGATATTAAGCCTGATTTCAACTCTGTAGAATGCGAAATTCGGTCTAAAATTATTCCTCCTTTGTCAGCCGGATTTACAATCTTCCTTTATGGTAACCGCTTTCAATTTATTTTTTAATGCATCTTTATATTGCTAGATGCGCTTCTAACATACCAGAAGTCTGGACATTAAGGATGGGATGCTGAGTAAACTACCTTATTTTTCAGAATGTTCCTGTCAACAAATTCCACATTATCTCTGTTTTTGTTGAACCTATCTCACCAACTGCTGTGGAGCCGGTATAGCGTAATCGATACAGTAATTACACTACGGATCGGACACGCGAGGAGTCTTCCTCATATTTGCACAAAAATAAGAAATTCTTCTCTTCTCCAAAGCTTCCAGACCGCCTCTGGGCCCACCGACCCTCGTGTTCAGTTTGTACCATTGACTTTCTGCTGGCATGCGGCAGCCAAGTAGTTAAAGTTGTCGTTCACTGTCTGGTGCCGAGATCAGGAAAGAATGTTGCTTGCTCTACCTCCACTGCTTCATACGCCTTCATGATGTGCACAGAGAAAAAGGTTGCCTTTACTTTTACAGGGGAGTGAAGTGACTCGCCTCCCCGCGGTGCCCACTGGTTAAACGACAAAGGCAGGAGGTCGAACTAAACGAGTCACAAAAACGCCATACAGCCTAATTACTGTAGAGACTATAGGCCCATTGGACTGCAAGAAAGGAAATAGGAGACATCACCTGTAAAGCGTAGGATAAAAAAATTACTTTTACATACTTCTGTGCCGAAAATATATTTTAGTGCCAGTAAATATACAAAGTATACAGGAAGTTTTAACTGTGGCAACCCAGTTCTTAATTTTAAAATTCAAAAACGAGTAAAGATCACCAATGTGCTTTCTTCTATCTCAAGGTTTCAAATTTAGCTCAAAAATGTGTTGTGTGGTACCCAGTAAAAACGCAAAAATTTGCGGTCTTGGTTATCAAACTTTGGGATTAGATTTATTTGTAGGCGCTTTCGCTAAATTGCGAAAAGCGACTATTAGCTTCATCATGTCTGTCCGTCCGTCCGTCCGTCTGTCTTGTTCTTCCGAGTTGTTACTCGGCTCCCACTGGACGGATTTTCATGAAATTTTATATTTCAATATTTTTCGAAAATCTGTCGAGAATAGTCAAGTTTCCTGAAAACCTGACAAGAATAGCTGGTACTTTACATGAAGACGTATTGACATTTATGGTAGATAATGTCTCGCTCAAGGGTTTTACCTGATTATATAACTTCAGTTCCTACTTCACAGAGAACAAATTCCGTGCCCTTTAAAAAGACCACACGGTCAGTGCTGTATAGGGATAATTACAATTACTTTCTATTTTTCAAACTGTGCAATAAAAACCTAGCGCGTGAAATTTTCTAAGTCCAACGCGGAAGTGATATAGGGGTTTTAAAATTATAAGTCCGCGAACATGCTTTAAAGGCGAGCAGACCCAGACAATTTCAGCGCTCACGCCGGGCTTGCTTAGAGACCCGTAAATATTCCTTGTAGTGTAAGGAGGATATTACGACAAAATGACTGCTACAATACTGCATCGCCTGTAAAGTAGACGCCCTTGAAAGCCTAGTACATATCTCCGCCGTCGTATTGCAGTCACCCCGCGCGTACCGCCGTGTAAATTGACAGTCGAAGTCGAAAGTTTCGGAGATTATTTCTGTCACCATCTTCTGGGAATGATAATACCATTGGCTTGTCGCCAAGCTGTTTCTGTGACGTGTATTTTCCGTATAAGCTACAAATCATCTCCGATCGCTTAGTGCCAAAGTCATGCATAAATCAAGTGCCCCTGTCGAGCCCAGGACATACTGGCCTATTCATGCGACTCAGCTTCCCCAGCTTCCCAAGAAATCTTTACTTCTTTTAGCGAATATAAGTCTGAGTTTCTGGAAAATGACCCACTGGTTAAGTGGCTGATCGACTGCCTAGAAAGATACTTACTGTTTGTAGTAGAATCCGAAGGCTGTAGATAAAATATTATACGATACTGATTAAAGAGGGTGTCTACAAGAATTCTAGGGACACTGTTAGGAAACTCTTCTCGACGCAGGGTATGTTTCCACACCGTACGTACCGCCATTGGCGACAGGTGACAGGTGGCGTCAGTGCTGAGAATATCATGTTTATCTTCCGGAGTTATTCCCGACACTCAATGATCTAACGTCAAATAACATTTAAAAACGGGTCTCAAAATGCCTCAGAGGACGAATTTGATAAAGACTTTCGATAAGAAATTACTCTTAAGCTTGTCTACCTTTACAAATATGACTGGTGTCGGTTTGAGGGTAGATAAGTTTAACATTGTGGTAGGATCTTGGGACCCCTGCGATCCTGCTGATTTAAGGCCACGAGAGTGAGACCTACCGGAAGTGAAGTGACAGGGAAGAGGAGAAGTTACCTGAAAAAACCTTTCTGCATTTTACAGGAAGGAGTATATTTTATAATGAGAAGTTTCAAGATTTGTGATGCTCACCAAATGTTATTCGGGTGATCAAATCAAGGAGAATGGGATTGGTAGTGGACGAGGGGGGGGGGGCGTGTTAGTGCATGTGGCACGTAAGAGGGAGAAGGGAAATGCGTAGAGAGTATTAGTGCCTGGCACAAAACCCGAAGATGAGAGCAGTTGGGAACCCTAATCTTAGATGTGAGAATAGCACTACAATTGGTTTCACAGAAATATGATGCAGGTCATGGACAGAATTCATCTGGCTCAGGATAGGCGGCATCCTGCAAATTGTAACGAAAGTTCGTTTTTCGTAAAATACGGGAATTTTTTGATTACGTATGAAAATATTAGCTACTCAAGAATGACTCTGCTACCCATAGTTAGTTAGTTAGTTAGTTAGTTAGTTAGCTAGCTAGTCAGTCAGTCAGTCAGTCAGTTAGTTAGTTAGTTAGTTAGTTAGTTAGTTAGTTAGTTAGTTAGTTAGTTAGTTAGTTAGTTAGTTAGTTAGTTATGTATTTTATTCTGCATGCTGTTATTTGCGGTAATTAAATGAAGGTGGCAGAGAAGTTTTCATGCGAAGTTGGAAGTTACTGTATATTTTGGACTCGTTTACACGAAGCACATATATAGAACACTTAAAAGGTTTTAAAACACAATTTTAAAGTCGTTACACAGTTGTTATATATTATATGTTATATATTATTATGTAACAGTTACGATATTTCGACGTCGTTTAGCCGTCAGAGTATGCCAGAGACTTGAGTCGTTTTGTCATCCGGAAATACAATCTCGCACCAGGCGATGCGTGTGTGTTTGCGTGCGTGTCTCCACAGCAACTGCATGGATTGTCATAACACTATCACCATTTCGTCACTTATATAAAGGTCGTTAATAATGTTACATTCTGAGGTACATCATGTAGTTTGGTTGGTGGGTGTCACTTCTTTAGAAGAGTCTAATGCCTTCTCCAGGTTCCAGGTGTCACAACCCGCATCACAAGATATAGGCCTGGACAGGCCCTTAGGGTTCCAGGAGGTTGAGGCTCCCAGATTTCAAGACGATCATCACAAGAAGGGTGGTAGGGTTGTCAGCCCTACGCACCGGCCGCCTTTACCCCACAGGAAATGTTCCTGGTACTCACTTCTGTTAGAGGCTGAGCCGACTCCAGGGCCAGCGTGTTGGAATGTGGGTACAGACCGAAATTTTCTTTTGAGCATGACAGTTGTGCAAGCAAGGATGTATGTAAGAGGCTAGTCTCTTGAAATATTCATTTATTAAAAACGTTTTTATTTAGAACGCAGAACAACGCCATTGTCGCCAGCTTGTCATATTTCACATTCCATGGCGATTGCAGTAGAATAACATGAACTTTGTGTACCAGAAGGTAGCAACAGCGCAAACAAATTTTTATTTTCTTGTAGTTAGAAGTAACCCGATTTGCGTTTTATCACGTTTTGTTCAAATCGTGGAAATATCGTTTTCCTGAATGTTTTGATTAAACTTAGTAGCCTATCTAATATTTTTGCACCTCCGAAAGTTAATGTGTATGTATGTATGTGTACATACACACCAGCTTATTACTTGAAAATTATCACGATAAAACCAAATGCGGTACTCCTGTTGATACATAAGATACCTGCAGCTCTTTTGCTTGAGAACCTGGAACAAACCGTTGTTGAAACATTATGACCCATTTACAACATGGTAGAAGTATACACTTTTAGGTTATGTTTTCTAAAAATACAGAAACCTAACTAACTAACTAAGTAATTAAATAACTCCATGGAGCAGAGGCCTTCTTGAGAAGCTAACAGTTTCTCAGCTAGTCAAGAAATTCCTCGCGTTTTATGGAACCCGGAGGTCCATTACAGCATTTACAAGAGCCCGCCACCTGTCCCTATCCTGAGCCAGCTCAATCCAGTCCATGCCTCCCATCCCACTTACTGAAGATCCATTTTAATATTATCCTCCCATCTACGTCTGGGTCTATCAAGTGGTCGCCTTCCCTCAGGTCCCCCCACCAAAATCCTGTATGCACCTCTCTTTTCCCCCATACGTGCTACATGCCCCGCCCATCTCATTCTTCTCGATTTGATTACCCGAATAATCTTTGGTGATGAGTACAGGTCATTAAGTTCCTCGTTATGTAGTCTTCTCCACTCCCCTGTCGCCTCGTCCCTCTTAGGCCCAAATATCCTCCTCAGTACCCTATTCTCGAACACCCTCAGTCTTTGTTCCTCCCTCAATGTGAGAGACCAAGTTTCACACCCATACAAAACAACAGGTAAAATTATAGTTCTGTATACCCTGATCTTTGTGTTTTTGGATATACATACAGAAACCTAGCTGTTTTTTTCCCGGAACAGTTAGTAATTCTTCTTCACGCAATATCACGCTTCGTTACGGGACCGACACCCTCTTGACGGCAAGGTGATGAGACTCCGTTAGCCTTAAAGGCTCGCGATTGAGGTTCGGGTTGTGTCAAGTCAATTCAGACGCAACCGTAAACAAAATGTCGTGTTCTCGGGAGAAAAAAGGTTAGAAATACCAGAATTACAAGCCTTGTGATAAGATGAAGCCAAATGGTAAATATTGAATTGTGGGTTACACCAGAGCTGTCTGTGGTTGGAGAAGATTGTGTGAAATAACAGTAACGGAAAAGAAGTAAATAATTGAGGCATGAGAAGGGATGAAGTAGACAGATTTACAAGAAAGGTCAGTTTCAAAGTTTAAGATACAGTTTGAACAAAAACGTGTGTTAGGAAAGCAGGTTATTTAATTTATTCCTAAACTTAAGCTGACGTTGTTTTGTAAAAACCGTCCATAAATAAGCCGGCCACAAGATAAAATTATTTTGGAAGCGAGTAAACCGAACAAAATAGCAACATTTTGAACCGAACATATTAGCTGCAATGGTAACGCTCATAACTTACCGTCGAAAAGTGCCTGGTTTGAAATTTGTACGCAGCACCATTGTTCTGATTGAATCAATACAAGCACATTCCTAGACAGTGACATAAATGACGTCAAGACCTCTTCTTTAGCGATTTTTGCAACTCGTTCTTCACTGTATCCAAATTTTCGACACTAGCCTATAGGCCTTTAATATTAGTTACTAATATTTCCTTCAAAAAACCACAAAAACAAACAAGCTGTATTTTATAAGCTCAGACACTGTAAATATTTTTACAAGAACTGCGACGAATTACATGAGTCGGAAAATGTCAGTCGATGTAGTGACTGGGCTGCGAGAAGGACAGAGGCGGAAACGTTGTTCGATTTTCAGCAAGGGTAAGGGATTGCTCTTTTATCTGAAGTTTTGGATCGGCTCTGGTGCCCACCCACTCCCCTATCAGTGCGTGCGGGGTGCTTTCCTCAGGGGTAAGGCGACTAAGGCCTAAACCTTACCACCCATTTCCATTTAGTGCCCAGATTAGGAATGAGTGGAGCTATACCACTGCTTCCCATATGCCTTCGTGACGTTAACATGAACAAATTTTCCGTTACCTTTACTGACTAATTAAATGATATTTTGTAGCTGTGGCCGTTTGTGTTCCTATGTTTGTTTATTCTGTTAATGCTGGTAACATCAACAGGGTAGTCGACAGTTCAAAGCCTGCTATTAAAGCAATAAATTTTTTTTGCAGAAACATTGTCACTCATAAAGTCTAAACACTTCAACAACTCTTTGGAACAGTTAATTTATTTCCAAGAGCCCTCAGTTAAAATAATCTTCCCGTTACTGAAATTCACATCTTTCGCCGGCAGGAGGACTGACTGGGCAGCTGCACAGTGATTTAACGTCCACCCTGCTCAATACGGCACCAGTATAAAAAGCGTACGTATTTTTTGTCGGAGAAGAAACCCTTCAAAACCACACGGTCAGTGGACACGAGTGAAACTTCCCCAGAAAGGAGCAATAGCAAGATTTTGATGGACAGGGTGCAAGCTGGATGAACGATTTAACAAGACGGTCCATTCAGTGACCACACAGGAGCGCATGCGACTCTATTCAGACCGGTCTCTTCTTTCAGCAAACTGATTATCCCAAATACTTGGAAACCGGAATGGCTTTTTCGTCCAGTGGCTACATGTTTCTAAATAATATTGTAAATCTATTATGAATACATCCTTCAGCTCACGCCATTATTCTTTTTACGTAAAGAATTCGGTTGCATGAAAATCTTGAAAAAAAAAAGCGGACTAAAAATCTTTTTCTTAAGAGCGCTTTTTTCCACAATACTTCTTAATTCCCCTTTTTATTATGAGAGGCAGAGACTTAGAGTAAGGCAGGTCTTTTGTCGCTGGACATGTGACGACATGTCCAGGTGCGTACGGACTGTGATTTCATCGAACGTGATGATATGTGTCACTGTATCGAAGATCCCAGAGACCAGCAGATTCAACGGCACTGTAGCCAGTTAAAACGTTAAGAAAATAAGGTGATGAACTTATGGCTAGTTAGACATTGCGAACCCTTTCACGTACTTCAGTCATCCTGAAGATGGAGGCCGCACGTTCGTCGGAAATGTTGGCGTCAGCCTACAATCCCACACGGTGCCAAGATTCAAAATACTGTCGTGTGGTCAATACCTGTGATGCGACATCCAAAAACTCTACAGGTAAGCTGTTGGTGTTTGTGTCGGCTGTTGATTTCATTCCATTTTACACTATTAATTTGGTTTCGTATTACCAACTCTTGTAAAGAGTGTAGACTCTGTATTAACCATTCAGTAAAGTAAAGCAATCCCATTACAAACCTCGACAAGCCCTTAGGGTTCCAGGAGGTTGAGGCTTCCAGACTTGTAGACAGTCGGCACGGTGCCTCAACCAACTGCGCCACCGCGGCCCCAGAGACCTAAGATATCCGAATTCTAAGCTTTCAAAGTACATCACTTTCATTCATCTCTAGATAAATGTATTTTATTTCAATCTTCTGTCTGGAGTTCCTTACAATTCTTGACATTAGACGAGGGCCATCCAGAAAGTAAAGACCGTTCGGCTATAAAGAAAAATAAACAAAATAAAAATACAGATTACTTATTACAGACCCTAATTTATTTTTCTACACAGTCGCCACCAACATTCAGGCACTTGTCATAGCGTGTGATGGGGTTTTGTGTGCCTTCCTCATAGACCTCCGCCGCCAGTCCATTTAACCACTCCTTGACGGCATCCTTCACTTCTTCATCGCTTTTGAAGCGTCTGCCACCCAAAAGTTCCTTCATTGCTGGGAAGAAGTGAAAATCACTTGGGGCCGAGTCTGGACTATACGCTGGATGCTCAAAAACTTCCCAGCCAAAATCTCGAATAATTACTTGTGTTCTGGCAGCAGCATTTCTGTAGTGATGTAGAGTGCATGGTGGGAAGGAAACTTAGCGCCTACTGGAAACCCTGCTGGGGGATCATTACACCTGTTCTGATGATTGCCATCCTTGTACCTTACAAAATCAGCAGCACATTTCGCAAAATAATTATTTTCAGATTCTGTTCGCCAGTGTGTAAAGATGTCTATAATTTTAATAGAAACAATAACTGCCTCCGTGTAGTACTGCTTTCATATTCTCCTACTTTTCAGCACGTTCTCACCATGCAGACTTCTATGAAGAGACAAAAATCAGTAATTACTCTCGCAGAATGGCGGCGCATTCGTGCACATCACTCGAATTTAGTATGCATACGACCATAAATAAAACCCGGGTAGTATCAACCTTCAACAGATAGGAATGCCTTACACCTTATTAAACCGGGGAAAACTACTACACTGACCTAAGAATGGCAACGACGATAAGCTCTTCACGGGTTCAGCGTAGGAGGACAATACCTTTGCCGGCCTTACACGGCTTGGATACGATTCCTATCTTCATGTTTCCAGAGGAATGGGATGTTGAATCTATTGTGTCTTCTGTTAACCATTCAGTGTAAGGGATTTTTAGTTTCTCCAAGTAAATGTTTCCTCCTTTCATTATCGTCATTTAATTCATATATTCACTCATTCGAATTTAACTCATGTCTTTTTATTTTATAATTTGTATAAAGATATTTATCAAATTTACAATATTTTAGTGGGCAGGGCTTGTAATTTGAATGGAGAAACATGGTGTAGCAAAGAAAGTCCTGCAACAAACAGTTCACAACACTAGCGGGTTAGGAAACCCAGGAAGAAATGGGAAGATTGGGAGAGACGGGATTCCGTCGCTTTGCACTGGCTGGGAAAACTAAAGCCAAAGATGGAGAATGCTGGAGGCAAAGCATAGAGGAGGCCGAGGCTCGATTTAGGCTGTAATGCCATTGCAGCAGCAGCAGCAGCAGCAGCATTTATTTTTCACAGTCAGCTTCGATTATTAAAATTGAACCTCAAAGAATATGACGAAAATGATTTCACGTTTTCGTACTTCTGACTGTCCATATTTCTTGCTACCGGCTACGTTCCACTTCAGTTTGTCATGCATTATCTGTGGAAAAACTGTTCTTGTAACTATTAGGCCTATATTAATTTTGCTTTTTTTTATTTCCTTCAGTCTGTGTTTCTCATTGTGCTTTTCTTTTAGGCCCCTGACTATCTACAATACATTAAATCCCTCTTTTATTTTGTTCAGTTACTGCTACACGAAAGTCGCCTGTATCATACTTCTGTTACTCCATTTATGAATTTAAACGGTCAGTTATAAGGAGAGCGCCTATCATTAATGTTACAAAACGTATAGTTCAGACTTGGTAGGCAATTAAGGTTTCTCACTGCTGTTTCATGTCATGATCCAGGGTATCCGTTAATACACGTAAATTGGTGTGCTGCAGACTAGCTGGCCGTGGACTATTCTCTACATGGGACGGTCTCCTCTCTTCGCTGTACGAGTAACATGCGGACGGGTTGTGGGTTTCAGAGGGACTTCCACCTCTTGCGTACTGCGCCCTTTTCCTAAGGCAAGGCGGCCAGATCATGCAAGCGACAGTTTGCCCCGTCTCCATTCCATCATCATTGATGATGCTGCAAACTAAGTGGTCAAACGCGAATGACAGCTGTATGCTTATAAGGCGTAGTAATAACAAAAGCGTTAAAGTAATACATGTTTTTGCTTGGACAGGCCCTGAGGGTTCCAGAATTTTGAGGCTGTCACATTGCCAGACAGTTGGCATATGAAGGTGGTAAAATTGCCAGCCCTACGCACCGGCTGCCCTTACCCGCCACGAAATATTTCTGGTATTCATTTTTGTTAGTGGCTGAGTCGACCCCAGGGTCATACGGCGGCCGGAAGGATTATGTCAACGAAAAATTCCAGTGACACCATTGGGAATCGAATCCGCGACCTGCCGGCTTGTAGCGCAGCGCCTCAAACAACCATTAATGATAATTCAAATGAACGGTTTATATAAGATGATGTTAGTCGGTAGTTAACACCGCAGGGATAATAATGTTGCATAATATTATCATACCTTGTGTGTGTTAACTAGCAGTACTTGAACACGTTTCAGCTGAACGATCAAGGAATTTGAATTACATAAAGACACACATACCTGACTGTAAGTGACCTCCGATACAGAGCAGGAATGAGATGTTGACTAAATAAAAATACGTATTTTGATATAAAGTTGATTATTATAATATGTTTTAAATGTTATGTACGCAAAAAAGTAGAGAAAACTTACGTAATTTCCAGCATAGAAGCATTTGTCAGCTTCCTGATAACAGTCTTACACAGACAAAATCATGCTTAAGTATAAAAAATACAGCTATTGCAACTAATCACTGTGGGTTCTTTGTTATGAGCGTATGAGTTACACCGTGAATTATAAATTATATGAAACTTCAGTTAATGTGCCATGTGCGGCTACGCGATGTTTGACAGATTTAATTCAGTTGTTTCAATGCTTTGTGTGGGCTCAGATGTCTGCCTACACTTGCGTGACTTCGGTAACTAAACGTGTGTTCAGGCTTCGTGAAGTTGCAGCTTGCATGACTTGAATGAAAACCGACTGCCAGACGCGCTGTGGGACTGAATTCCTAAATTATCCTGGCATTAATGCTCATAATGTCACGTGACCTACATGCAGCTTCAGGGCTTTCTGCTGCCCTGATCATGTGAATGTACAGACCAAATAAATCATTTGGTGCAACGTAAATAATACAATAAATGACTTGGTATGTAACGAAGGAGTTGGTCTAGTAAACACGAAAAAAGAAGTAAGATAAAGCATTAAGACAAGAAAATAGCCATGGTCCAGTTTGATAAAGGCAAGTTTGAATTATTCCGTTCATATCTCCAGGCTGGCAGGTTTTACCACAAAAAATCCTTCCTAGAAAATTTTACACAATTTTATGTCTTTAATCTCCCAGTTTTGGCTCTTTCTCTTTATTATTTATCGCCATAAAGCGAAAAAATGTAACGTGACTTCATGTATGTTCTCTGTGCCTTCCAGATAACAGTTTTCTTAATAAAACCAGTGTATTTAACTACACAGCTCCTTGTTAGTAGAAGACAAAGAATCGACCCTACTAATACTAAATCCCTCTTTCATCAGACAAAACCTGGGCGTGTTCCATCCAATTCTCCATGCGACAGTCGGTGTTCCTAAGATGCGTTTTTACATTAACTGCACAATTTATCCTCAACTGCCCTAACTTCGCCAAAATCCTTTTTGCATTTATCATCTGTCCAATTTAAGTTTTAATTCTGCTCCATCCTAACCGTGTGGACACATTACTGGTTGACTTTTACATACCATGCATCATGCATATTTATTTTCACGCAAAGTTTTAATCCCCTACTAGGACTGGCTATGTTTTAGGCGCCACCTCAGTTATTCGTACGACTTCCTTCTCGATTATTGAACCCAAAGTTGACATAAAGAGTATGATGCAGGATAACATCTCATATCAAGAGCAGCGTGGAGAATTTCATGCAAATCGACTAAGTTCTTTCGAATGGTACTGACTGATACAAAAAGCATTACCGCAATGTAACAGTGATTACCAGCCTGTGGTACCAAACCGGTAATTATATTGGTGATAGTCCATATACATGTTAAAATGATCAGTAAATATAGCTTTACGTTTTAAAGACCAATATTTACGATATGCTCCACCAGGTTTCACATTCAAAACCCTACATTCTGCCCAGAGGCAGTATTTATGTTCCTTAGGATTTCTTTTAACAAATGAGATTATTTCCCTGCGCTGAATTAGACAATGTTCTTTGTGTTTACTGCTCTGTGCGAACTGGACCTGTAAAAGTACCAAACCCGTTCGGCACCTTATGTTCAGTCTTCAAAGATTTTATTGAAAAGCTGGCAATCTTGCAGGTCATTAAGGAATTGGCTACTTTTGGTGGAGCTCGAATACTCATTACCGTGTTCACAAGGGTCGGCCATTAGATTCTATCCTGAGCCAGAAGAAACAAGATTTTCAAATTGGATTTTTGTTGTAGTCGCTGAATTTATAGCGACAGGAAAATTTTATGTAAAAAAACTCAGAAGTCACGATTATAGTCCAGTATCTGCCTCAGAAGTATTCTGATGTTTTATGATTTTTTGAAGACTTGAAATCATTATTCCACGAAACTTATTTTTCGCCACGGGCCTCATAAGGACGATACTTTATACGCCTGTAATTTAAAATGCAGCCCCTTTTCATCTGCACTTTTGAGACCAGTGAAACGACTCCCGTTATCCTTCTGCAGTTTATGGCTGGCGTCTTGTTATGATTCACCAATTAAAATTACATTTTACATTCTAACACAATAAGGTTTTTTATGTTCTGCATTCTGCTTGATTTTAGTAACTTACGTCTTGCTGAAATATACCAACACCTCTTTTCACCCTGTCCTTTACATATACTGGTTATGACATACGAGTTTCTCGCCAACTCTGGCGTCACAGCCAGAATTGTCATCTTCACTAACGTATGTTTGTTGGAACAAGTCAAACAGGGATATGTACTCAAAATATGGGAACCAAACGTAACCTACGTTGGCGAAGCAGATACCGACGATGACGCCAGCATAGGCGTCGAAACACGTACTTCATGGTCAATACATGCAACAATGTGATAAAAGGACATTGGTATATTTTAAAAGAATCTAATTTACTTCAAGATGCCTTTAAATAAAAATCAGCTTCGAAGTAGGTGAAGGAAAGCAGCCACACGAGGGATGTCTGAGTTTCCCGGGGCTCTGAAGGTTTACGTAGTGGTTGTCTGGCTTGTGACACCGCGATGTTTAATCGGCAGTTATCAGAGTTCTGTATGCTGCCTGTAACTTCCATATACAAGTTTAACGCAGCCGACTTCAGTCTGTACCAAATTTAGGCTCAGTGTAAGCAACAACCACTGCAGCTGTGAGTCTGAGTTTGCTATATTCTTTTTTAACGTCCAGCGATAGTACTTGTGTGACACATTGGTAGCTGCCCTTGTGACTACCAATGGCTAGTGCAGGTATCAAGGGGACTTCTGAGGGGAAACTTCACAGTTTTGTTTAACTGTCAACGACTCAGTTGAAGCAGATCATATCACGATTCTGACGACACCCTGCGTTTTTATGTCCGCGGCCGTTACGAGTTCCCATATTACAGAACTTACTGTCGTATATTTGAGCGTACTGAAGTGTAAGTTTATGTTCAGTGACCAAAGCCTTCATTGACATCTGTCAGCCGGACAAGTCAATCAGGTAGGAGATCAGTTACGTAACTGGCGTGGCAAGATAGGCTAAGTCTTTCTCTTAACTGAGAGACACAATTCTTCAGGACTGTATCAGACGTCCAGGTAATCTCTGAAAGGCCGGGTGACAGCTCAGTTACTGCAGACAGTCTTAAGCCGTATAGCCCGTACCAGAGAATCACACCGTCGCGTCATTTACAAAGCCAGTTCAAAATACTTCACAACGCCCGAAAATTGCTTTTTTAAATATTACTTTCAATATTATCTTTCCACTAGCAAACAATTTCTTTTTTGACCACGTCTTGTCTATATCTTTATCCGTCAGTAACCACAAAGACATTCTAGCTGAATAATACTATTTTAAGTTGCAAATATTTTTTCTTCATTCTCTTTTACTTAATAAGAAATACAAATTCCGTAATATGTGCATAATATCTAATGTCTTGAGTAAATATCGAGGTAAAGTTACTCTTCCATTACCACTGACCAGCTGAAAGCTTAAGAGAGACGTCAGGGGCCCGTGGCAGGCTTCTATGTGTGTACATGGTAATTGATTGGACCATCGGTTCAAAGAAGGGGCGGAAATTTTAAATATCTAAGCGACTGTCAGCAAACCCAGAAGTACTCTGCTGTATAGAGATAGTTTTATTGTCCGCTTTTAGCAACTTCCTGGGAAAGCTCAAGGTCTGTGCCTTAGGTCACTCTTTGCTCGAATTTGCAGTGCGTTTTATTGGAAAACCTGCCGAATTGAGATGTTGATCGGGGAAACGCAGTGCCCAGGGCGTTTCAGATATTGACTGCATATCCGTATTTACGGACAGGGTAAGGACGGTTCAAACAACGACATCCCTCTCTCTTCCAAATCCGAAAGGAGCAGACGGACACTTCTCTAGCCTTATCCTGTCTAACAAAGTGAGAAGTGACAATTTTGTAGTGAAGGTTCTGAGCAGGATGCTGAATTGCTAGTTCTGGAGGCTGGTTCACGTGTCGAATTTTGGTCTTTATGCAGATTGCCATCAGTGACTTCTTAACCTCGTTTTACTCAGTATCTCTGGATGAGTGAAAAGACGGTACTGGAAGACGGGCCCTCTCTTGACGCCATCCTGTTCTGTTTCTTAATATTAGCCTGAACCCTCTCTTAACATTTTGCTGATCCTGTCTTAGACAACTCTGAAACCTACTAAAATACACACTTGCATTAGACGGAGACGGAACTGAAATAATTATATTGTAGAAAGACTTCCCGAGGGGTGAGTAGCTTTCGTGTTTTCCAGGAAATTATCTGTTATTACGAAATCTGTAAGTTTGGTATCGTCCACATAAAATAGCGTATTTGAAAGGTTATTCGGCTTCACTAGCCCATTCAGAACTATTTTTAAGCCCTACATACCTGTACTCCTTGTCACAAAACTGAATGTTCCATTCCTTTTCCTGTTCTTTTGACGTTGGAGCTGTAACTCTGAGGCGAAAAGGAGTGGTTGGGATGGAGAATATAATAAATGACGTCAGTACGGTTTCGATCTAAGAATATTCCAAACCATAAAAGTCAAAGCCAGATATATAGCTTTGTAAAGTCCTGAAGTTTCTTGGACAGTGTGAAAAGAGGACGTTATATGGAGGAGCCTGTGAATTACCTAAAACTTGCAACTTGCTGCTGGGGTGACTAGTGTGTAAATGTAAAACTCAAAGTTGGAAGCATGAAGACTTGTAAGGTGTAGAAATATGGCTCCGTGCATTCTTATCCTCTGCACCAGAAGGGCTTGAGAGGTAGGTTCACGAACCCGCCACTTTGCTTCTGGGAAAGTATTTCACTGTAATCTTCGGATACGAAGCCCAGCAGACTAACGGCCGGTCTGTGGCTTCTAGATGAGACAAGAGTGTTTTTATCCTGGCGGACGTCTAACTCCGATTCCTCAGCCTTCTAACATTAACGTAGTCACTATATCGGTTGAGGTGATGCAACTCCTGACAGAAGTGTGTGTCCCAGACCACGTGTTCCCTAGGCACTCAGATATGTGCAGTTTAGATGTCTTGCTAAGAAAGTGTGGTGAAATATTTCGTTGAAGCAAATCGTAATCGGTAACTGGAAAATTTTAACATCCATCCGTCCACCTGTCTTTTCTTCCCGGTAAATTCTAAAAATGTTATTAAAATTTAACCTAAGGTTGTACTCGTTTGCTTCATTGACCTATGCTATGTTCAGTAAATAAAGGAACCAGCATTAAGTATTAATGAGTTTGCTGATGTTTTTCATAAAACTCTAACATGCAAGTGCTCACAAAATATTGTAGGGAATATTATTTTTCGAGTTTGTACCGTGTTCACGTCTACATAATTACGACAGGAAGATTATTGTTTTCTAGAATGTCATCGTTTCATAGTCCTTCCCTCTTCCACCTACTTGTTCACAGTAGGTGTAGAGGGTTTTTTTTACTTGATCACACTGAAACACACACCACAGTCCATAGGACTCCTCTGGACGAGGAATCGGCCCGTCGCAGAGACCTCTACCTTACAACACAAACACTGTAAAAGAGGCAAATATCCATGCCCCCAGTGGGATTCGAACCCACGATCCCAGCAAGCGCTCAGCCGCAGACCCACACCTTAGACCGCGCGGCCACTGGGATCGGCCTAGAATGTCATGCCATGTGAAAAGCCTTCGTAGTAACCTGCTGCCTCCACCTTCAACCTTAAAAATGAAGGCACTTTCGGACGAAATGCCAGACCTTAATTAGCTTGCCAACTGGACTGGTAAGCACTGCGGCCTCCCTGTAACAACTCGGAGTTGGTAATGCAGGCCGATCTGGCCAAGAGACTTGCGCATTGTTATTGTAGTCTTATCTGCCCACAATAATAACCTGTCGGCAATGCATTGTGATTTATCGTGTTGTTGGAAATGCGTTCTGGTGCATCGACAAGAGTAGCGTTTTGTCGGTAATGGATTCTAATATTTCCGCACGAGTAACATGTTGTCGGTAATGCATTCTGAAAAATAAAAAAACATAATATGTCGGTAAAGGTTTCGATATCTCCACAAGATACTATGCAGGAAACACAGTCTGATCTCTCTACAGGCATAGCATTTCAGTGATACTTTCTGATCTACCCACAATTCGGTGTTGTCTCTGTTGCATTCTGACGTATCTGCAAGAATAGCATTCCAGTAATGCCTTCTGATCTATCCACAATAATGCCTTCCGATCTATGCAAAAGAATTTTCCGTAACTATGGAAATTCCTTCTGTGGAGGTTCGCGACATGCAGTCCAGGTTATATGCACGTACCGACGTTTCAGAAGATCCCCCTTCCTCCGTGGCATATACTGACTTTGCTTCATACGTGGTTGTTACAGGGGGGTGTTGTGGTATTTGACAGGTGTGCCCGATGTTATTATACGTCACATTGCTTCCTTTCGGGCTCATCGGTTAAAGGTTTTTGATGTACACAAGGCGTATGTAATCTCTCAAAACGCAGTCACTATGGATTTAACCATAATATGTGCCAAAGCAAATTAGCCTTCATGCATGACATGAGGGCGTAGGTCGTAGTGGAGGCATGCCTCCCTTCGTTCTTAATTTTGACGTAGGTGGAGATTGTGTTGCCAGACTCACGTCTGTGCCGCTTTATTCCCAGGACAGAACTCTGTGCCTCTTGAACAGGAGGATGTGTGAGGCTCAGAAACTTTCTGAACACCCTGGGGAAGACAGAAGACTCTGGCTCCTGCCAGGGATCAAACCAAGATTCATCGGTTGTCCAGCTCATAGCTAGTGGTTACACTTTGTTGTTTGTAGCAGTAGGACGACATTATTTTAGTTTTCGCAGTTTCTTCAGGGGTCAGTTGGCCTTCTACCCAACGGGGGCCTTTCACCGACGGTAAATCAGCCGACGCGTGAAGCTGACCACTTGTCTCTGTCTAGTGCCAAGGTTAAAGCTGTACCTCCCCTTTCCCACATGCCTTCATGAGGCGCACACGGACAATTTTTCACAAATTTCCTCACCTGTTATCGAAGTGATGTACCTTAAAGCCGTTTGTTAATTAATTATTTACTTACGTTCTGCTAATGTGTCTCGTGTATATGTATATGTGTGTGTGTGTGTGTGTGTGTGTGTGTGTGTGTGTGTGTGTGTGTGTGTGTGTGTGTGTGTACGTCACGTGATTGTGATTAGATTCATTACTCTGCATGCTGCCTCATCACTAAGTGGTTCTGGGATTGTACATTATTTTCGAAGCATATTCTACACTGAAGCTTCTGCGTATGAATTTTTTCTTAATTGCTACAAATATTTAGAAAAATTTATGTATATATTTCGCAAATTTAAAATTCTGCGAAATTTTTTCCATTTCTTGTCTTCTTTCCCTTCGCCTTTATTCCCAGATTTTCCATCACAGGGTTCCTGCTGTATATGACGTTCAAAGTAAAAAAAAAAAAAATTGTACTAAAGCAAAAGGCTTTGGTCATCACAAGCTTCAATCTTCGGCCATACCACCCTCCAACTCTGCTACTTCCCCTCGCTACCACGACTACCCTTACCGTCCTGTCCCTCACACTATTTTCCCCTATACCGTCCCCCAACCCCGAAGCTTTTTTCCTATTTCCTTCTTTTTCCCTGCCTGCTTAACCACCCCCTTTGCCATCTCTGTCAGTCTCACCAAAATATATCTCTATCTTTTATCCTGTACTTTTGGTTCTCGACAAATCCCCTCATTTTGGATTTGCGAAAAAGAAGGGGGAACTGTAGTCCATCCCAGCAACCCCTGTGTACTTTGCTGTACTTGAGCGTGCGTTCCGTTGCCAGATGCATTATGGGACTTACTTGTTGGTCTGTTGATGGACAGGCGCAGTATAAAACCATAAATGTACAATGCAAAGCAAAAATTCTGTTCATCGTGGTTCTGCGCCGTGACTTGTAGTAACATTCTGTATACTTAAACTTCCATGCGGTATACAGACTGACTGCCCAAATGATTAACTGCCAAATAAATTCGCGATACAGCTTTTTTCCTGCATATCCGATATCCATCTTCAGCTCTTCACGTAATTGAGTCTCTTTTAAACCCTAATTGTATATTTCCATTTAAGTTTTCCAGCCAGAATACTTCGTATTGTCGACTGCACGATGCATGCTGCTTTGTCCAGTATATCAGACCTGCATGGTTCAATCACGTCACACGTAAGCCTACTGCATGCAGATCACGCCCGCTCAGACCTTGGACCCTGTTGCTCGGGATCCAGTGTTATGTTGTCCACGGAGAGATTGGAAATGAGGAAACGTCTTTTAACCCCTTCCCTGGCAAAGCCAAGATGGAATGCTGAAGCAATTTTGAAAACTCATGAGCAGTTTTTGTGGAGACATATATTACATTACTAATTCATTTTGTAAGGATGTGCCGAAAAATAGCAACACCCTAATCCAGGCTGTGAATTGTATTTTTTTATTTTTCCTGTTGTTATCAGTATATTTTATTGTGCATTATGTAGGCCTATAGAGAAATATACAGCTAAAATTACACTTATACTTATTCATTCTTCGTTCTGAGTCTTGAAATTCATGTTGCTTGCATGCAGACCAAATTTTGCCAAAGTTGCCCGCACTACATAAGAGGTTAAAAGGTTAAATAGACCTGCACCAGGCGCAGATCTGTATAGTTAAGTCAGTTTAGTAAGATGGGTGGATGAAGAACCCGAGAACCTTGGATCGATTTACGTCTTAACCAAAATTCTCCACCTTTTAATTCAGTGGGTGCCTGGGTAAAGTAGCAAGAGTGCGATGGTAAACACCTTCGAAGTTAAGAAACACTGGCGCTATACCTCCACAAGGAGGCCATGGTTCATAATTCAGTATAGTGAAAAATTCCACATGTAAATTTTAGGCGTTCGCTACCGATTTTACTAGCTATCATCCGTTGATATATCATTTTGAAAAATAAAACTATGTAACAGCTCTATGACCTGCCAAAGAACAGTTGTGAATTCTGACATACATTTGAAAGGAGACTAGTTAAGTAAATTTTTGTACGGCTCCACATCCATAGTGGGCCTACGCCTCCTCATTGTCGAGGTTTCGAGTTCACACTCAGACACACCACACTCGGTAGGACTTCTCTGGACGAGTGATCGGCCCGTTGCAGAGACCTCTACCTGGTAATATACAACACTCCCGAGAAACAAATATCCATGCCCCCGGCGGTATTCGAAGCCGCAGTCCCAACAAGCAAGCGAGCGGCGGCACACCCACGACTTAGATCGGGCGGCCACTGGGATCGGCTAATGAATCACAGCTGCTGCTTGTGTGTGTTGGATCCAGAATGATGCATTTTGTTATGCAAACCTTCACCAGCCGATCCCACTGGCCGCGCGGCGTAAGGCGTGGGTCTACGGCCACTCGCTTGCTGGTATTGTGGGTTCGAATTCCGTCGTGGGCCTGGATGTCTGTCTCTTGTGAGTGTTGTGTGTTGTCAGATAGACATCTCTGCGACAGGCCGATCACTCCTCCGGAGGAGTCGTACCGATGTGTGGTGCGTCTCAGTGTGATAGTGAAGCATCGATATTGAGGGGGCCCTGGCCCACTGGTGGCTGTCGAGCGGTAAAAAAGAACCATCAGCAGCTCACATTTCCCTGTAAAATGTCGCAATGCATAGTGCTCGTTATGGCCGAAACACGTCGGTTTTTAATAAAACGTGTTTCTTTGAATGCTGTATTTTGATGGGCATTCTTTTAATAAATCAGTTTCATGACACATAATATGGAAATATTTTTTCTTGGTCACCAAGTGTCGCTTGGGCTTGCATTCCATTAGCTGCATGTAGGCTAGAATGGGTATTTTGAACTCTGGGATAACCTCGCGGAGCTTGAGGCTGTAAACTCACTTCGTCTAGTGCCGAAGTTATAAGTGTGTAGTTACCCACGCACCATTAAGCAACACGTGTTTATAACGTGGCCATTAATAAATCAGAGGGACAATTTTATCTCGTGGTGCGATATGGTGAGTGTGAGTAAGTGTGGGTCGGGCCCTTACGGTCACTATGCACGTAGGCCTTTTTAGCCGGCCCTTTGTGCCCCCTTACTAGGCCCAAGCCATGACAGCCCTGTCATTCTAAAGAAGTTCCACACTGCCCCCAGACTCAGACCTCTAATATCCTTAGGGTCCATGAAAAAGGATCCCAGATAAATATGCCTGAGTGTCGCCAAGGCTTCACACTCAAACACATGGACTGACGTTTCCTTCCCAGCCCCGTTACATATCTTTCAAAGTCCCCAGAAAAGCGATATAGTGAAATTGTGAACATTATTTATTGCCAGACATTTTAGCTGAGAGTATGAAGCAGCAGGCACCTTGCGGAGATGGATCCTGTTGTTGGTGGCACAAATCTGTAAGATTAAAATTAATCTAAACTGTATATAAAAATTTAGTTTCTACCTGAGAATAAATGCTCACAGTCTCTATTACGACGACCAGTCGATTAATTGCGTAAGAACAAAATCGCTGTCTATTGCGAGAATTGTATGAAAGGCGTTGAGTGCAGTGCTCTATTGTTAAGCGTGGAGGTACGTAAAGCAGCTACTAAATTGCAGAGGTTTATTGCGCTCACGGCTGCTTAATTAGCTCATGAAAGTTGGCCGTTTCTCAGAATTTTAAAATAATTTTCAAAATGCCTGGGCTCGAAGTTGGTTTCAGTCTTCGGATAAAGTAACAGTGCCCGAACTTTCCTGTTAAGGATTTAAAACTCGAGTTTCATGTTCGGAAGTGCCCTATTCGATTCTGAGTCCAGAAATCGACTCTATTGACTGAAATTATCGCGATTTTTCCTACTACCGCAATGAAAATGTTGAGTTAGTACCTTAAAATAGTCCACGGCCAATTCGCTCCGTATTTATATCAGTTCACCATACACGCCTACAGTCAAACTGATAACCTTCACGGTACAAAAAACGGTACCCCCCCTCCCCCTCCCCACCCATTTCGTATATTAGAGGTCCCAGAATCAAACATGGGCCTCAACACCTGCTCTTCTGGTTAAATGTCTTCGTGTTTCTTCCCAGTTCCTCCATCCAAGTGGTGGGGGGTCCATTCTAAATTAGACCATGATGCCCGCGTCTTTTCACGCTATTTACGATTCATTCCTTACTGATCTTCCTCTCGTTCGTTGTTGTAGAATCTAAGCTATTCAAGGCGTTGTCAAAAGAAACCAAGTTAGTGAGCACATGAGTAAACAAACAGGCTCGTTCTATTCAGCGTTGATCAGAAATCGCATGATGCGATGAAACTTTAAAGAACGCATGACTGCTGACTTCCCAATCCATCATTCATTATCATCCATCCATTAGATGTTATAAATAAGCACCGACAGGGTACGGAGGACGACTTGCGATTGCCTTCAAAATGCCGGTCGTGGCCAGGGATATGTGAATAAATGCATGCTTATCAAGAGCGCCCATGATGTGACGTCACGGTCAGGCTCAACGTGCTGGTATCTCATTTCGTTTGTTCTGTAATATCGCCTCAGGACTGCTGTTGCAACAGAGTGCAGTGTTTGGGCGGTTCTTCCACTCAGACATACGGCATATTCCAGCACGCAACTGACCCTTTGTGCGCCACTGAAGGGGAGGAAGAAAGTGACTGATCCAGAAAGAAAAGGTTTCTTGCATCTCCGTCCATTGCAATATCGTTGGGGCCGGTTTCGGAAGTGCGACACGAGAGCAGGTACTTCAGACATGCGTTGCACTCTGTCGCTTGCAGTGAAATAAAATAGCTAAAAGAATGAATGAGTGAAATAAATGAAAGAGCTATTTGAAGGACGTAGGTGTAGATAGGAGGATAATGATAAAGTGGACCTTAAATAATTAGATATTTTGGAAGGGCGTGGACAGGATTAACCTTTTAAAGCCTAGCGGTAACTTTACGTACCACCAGGTTTAAAATTAAAAAATTCTACGTGGTGCCCACATTGCGTTTATGTGTTTTGTACGGATCTCAGAACAAACAGCAACTTTTGCCTTATAAAACATTAAGAGACTGGTTTCTATAACCGAAGTGGAGAGTGTTTACAGCGCGGTACGCACTGAGTCCTTATATAAAACAGATACGCTTCGTCTTTAAAGGGTTAAGTTGGCTTCGGAAGGGGGCAATCGGCGGGCGGTTGGGGACACGGGATTGAAATATTGGGTTTTTACAAAATGCGGAGTTCTTGACTGTTTGAGAAACTACTAGCTTCACAAGAACTACGCTACTTCGTGGAATTAATTAGTTATGAAGACGACAGCTGTGTCAGATTTGCGGTTGTCACAATGACGATTATGAATCATATGCCCACTGTCTCCTGTGATGCGATGCCGTGCTGCAGCTGCTTAATTAGCACCTTAGTACAAAACTACACTACGTCACATCCCGGACAGCAAGTAAAGTTAAGGCAAATGTGCCCCTGTGCACGCCACGAAGGCATGTGGGATATGGAAGTATAGCTCTACTGGTACTTAACGTAGGCACTGTATGGAGGTGTGTGATCTACGTGTACTTATCGACTGGTGCAAGAAACTTACCTGCAGGGTGCACAGTTGTGAAGCTTATAATGTGAGGTCCAACCAAAAATAACCAACTCCGTGGAGCAGAGAGAGTCCTTCTTGAGAAGACAAGATATCCGCAGCTAGTCAGGAAATTCCCTGCATTTTATGGAACTCAAAGGTCCATTACCGCATTCAGAAAGGCATGCAAACGCTACCGATCCTGAATCAGATCAATCCAGCCCAGTCCTCCATCCCACTTCTTGAAGATCCGTTTTAATATTATACTCCCATCTACGCCTAAGTCCTCTTTCGCTCAGGTTTTTTTACCCGAATCCTGTATGCACCTCTCCTGTCTTCTACACGTGCCACATGCCCCGCCCATCTCAGTCTTCTTGATTTGATCACCCGAATAATATTTGGTGAGGGCTGCAGATCATAAAGCTCCTCCTTCTGCAGGTCAAGTCTTCTCCACTCCCTGTTACCTTGTCTCTGTTAGGCCAAAATATTTTCCTAAGCGCCCTGTTCTCGGACGCCTTCAGCCTGTGTTCTTCCCTGAATTTGAGAAACCAAGTTTCAAACCCATGCAAACCCCCCCCCCCCCCAAAAATAAAGACGCCGGTTCTATCAAACTACACTAAACCACATCCTAGAAAATGGCGTTCTGGGTTATCACCGTCGCGAGATCTTCAAAACGAAAAGTACGTAGCTGGTCGGTAATTTTCGCATGACTCACTCTCTCTGACCTCTGATGTCATTTAAGAGTAATAGGAACCAGATGATCTACGGTGATAGGTGTTTAAATGCTCTGCTTAAAGTCCGCTGGTTACTCTAAGTAGCTCCAGGTTTCGCGCTCAGATTTCTATGTTCAGCCTGCAGACTATATTTATGCTTTTTGTAAGGGTCTCAGAACAAACAGCGATTATTTTCCTGACTCTTTTTACATTTGAGAAGAAATGTGTGTTTACCGCGCGGTACGGACCGAATGCTCAAGTGGAATGTAATATACCTCGTGTATCCTATGTGTCATTGCTTAGCCCTCTCAAAAAGCGCACACTAAAAGACTTAATGTTTAACCCCTTAAAGACGGAACATAATCTGTTTTATATACGGACTCGGTGCGTACCGCGCTGTAAACACTCTCCACTTCGATTATAAAAGTCATTCGCTCAATGATGTATTAGGCAAAATTTGCTGTTTGTTCTGAGATCCATACAAAACACATAAACGCGGTATCACTACAATGTAGAAATTTTTAATGTTAAACCAGATGCTACGTAAAGTACCCGCTAGGTTTTAAAAGTTTAACAAGGAACAAGGCGGTGGCCACAAGACAAGCTCGTCGTATCGTCAGAGAGGTGGTGCTAAGACGACTATGATTGCAATGGCAGGCGTTCTCTTTAATGAGACCTTGATATGTATATACTCCCCTCCCCCGTAGACTTCGGTGTTCCATGCTGTGGCAGACAAACTGAGTGTTTCAGAGTGCCTTGGACTTTGGCTTAATGGTCAAGTGGTTAATTAACTTGACACTTTCTGCGCCAAAAGATGGACCTTTAGTCAACCCACATACTGCAAACCAATAACATGCAGCTGATAGTGACTTTAATTAGAATGAATTAACAGAAGCACAAAGGAGATGAATTATTTTTAAAAAGTGAAAATGTTGTCCATTCCTATCTAATCCATAATATCTACTCCGTTAAAGGTTAAGCGATACCATTGCAGGCCTGGACAGACCCTTAGGCTTCCAGGAGTAGAGGCTCCCAGATTTTTAGACAGTTGGCACATGAAGGTGGTAAGGTTGTCAGCCCTAAGAACTGGCCGCCTTTACCCCAAGGAAATATTCCTGGTACTCATTTATGTTAGAGGCTGAGTCGACCCCAGGGCCATAGTGCGGCCGGAAGGATTATGTCAATGAAAAATTCCAGCTATTGGGAATCGAACCGGCGACCTGCCGATGCGTAGTGCAGTGCCTCAACCAACTGCACGACCGCGTGTCCCATCTACTCCATTACCTATCCATAATCCATGTTTATTTTAACATTTTGATCAATGCCTCATGCAAATAAATATGTTGATATCATGTTTTTCCTTTGTGTTTAGCGATTGTTACTTTCATAAACCGTTATTTTAAAATTTGCTTTTGCTTCAGGACACAACGAATTCGGATCAGACCTACATAAATAGAAATACATGCTATGAACAACACAAATGCAGAACACACAATACCGTGAACAGCTGGACTTTCAACCACAAATCCATAAAAACTTGAATAAAAGAAAGAAACGACGAAAATCAGTGAACACGCCTGCTCGTGGTTTCTGCTTGCTTAGGCCCTCTTCTTAAATTTCAAGCGAATAAAGCCCGAAAAGCCATTGGATCATTGGATTCAATTACAGAAATAAATAAAGAAACAACTGCGGACGTGTGTCCAATATTGGGGCGTGAGTGAGAAATAATGTTTAGGATTGGCCCAGACGAGGGACCAACCATTTGTACAAAGAACGTGAATAAAAAATAATTCAAATCTTTATTTGAACCAATTTTTTTTTCGCAGTTCTTCTGTAACTGCGTGTCCGGACAAGATCGAAGAAAAGGTAGATGAAAGAACATAGTAAAAAGTACTATGAATAGGGATCTGGAGTGGCCTCGTGGCTGCCTCATCCCCAGACACCTTGACAACAAACAGTTGCTAATAGCGCAGGTGATAAAGAAACATCGTGTAGAGGGATACATATAAAAGCATTAAGCTTTTTAGCAGCCTTTGTAAAGAATGGTGCAAAAGCTGAAGAACAAACAGTCTGGAGACACAGACATGTGACAAACTTTGTGTCTCTGTTGTTATACATGTTAACCAAATTCACCTGTTGTCAGTCGCGAGTCTGCCGAGTAACAAATTAAAATAACAAATATAAAATAAATAATCAGCATTGGAATAAACGAGCCAGACTGTTCAAGACCATGAATAAACTGTAACACCAACTTATACGTGCTGCAAATGATTATGAAATATCTTAGGATACTGTACAGTCACCATAAGCTACTGAGAACCACGAAAACCTCAGTAGGATATCCGCTGCCCTGTCAGAATTTCAATCAGATTACCTCGCAATGCTGTTCCACACAACTGAATTTGCTGTTGATACTAATCTGGTGCTGTCATAATATACAAGTTGGCTTTGTTGCCACCGTTTCGAAAAATTATTCTGCTTCCATCTTCAGGATCTACCTGAATAGCGTGAGGATTCAGCTGGGTCATAGGGCAGATGATCACTCAGGCCTTGAGGAAGGGGAAGAAGGAAAATCCAAGTCCAAGTCTTTGAAATTCGTTGCATTTTCGTCGTTCGCCTGTCCCAAAGATGGAGTCAGCTTCTCCTGAAACATCGACTGCACAGCCCACATTGACAGTGCGAAATCTAAGCCATACGATCATAATAAAATCTCAATAATCGTGAAAGCTTAAAAACATCAAAGTGCTGATCTCTTAGCCTTGTCATAGAAACGATTCACTTTCTATCGTTCACTGACAAGAAGGCATAACTACTGACATGTGACGTAAGCCTCTCGCGTCTTAATTAGAACACGGGCTCTATCAGCGCATTTCTTCGTGACAGAAGAGGAGCTATTACAGAGTAAATGGCGGCACAACACTTTTACTAAATGAGACTAACGCCTAAGTTAAAGGTTTTATGCGTCATCTCTTGTTTGACCTTTGATAGTCACGTCTAGCTAACCTATGGAGCACACAGCCAGAATCTGTTCCACCCGCGTAACGACTGGGAAGCCGTTATTCATTCACTGCGTCACCTGTCTTGCGACAGGTCCATAGCCTCTTCCGAAGCGAGTTTTCCAGACATCCCAATCTAGTGACCCCTTTTCCCAATTCCGGTATATTCTGTTCTCTTTACGTCTGCTTCTTCATCTTCTCGTCCCTTTATTTTTTCTTCCATAACGTGTTGCAGAAAGCAGTTCCTATGCAAAATGTGACCAATCCAGATGTGCTTCCTTCTTTCTGTTGTGTGCAGCAAGTTTTTGTCCTTGCCTCCATGTTATACTCGTACTTCTTTATTCTTCACACGATCGGTCCAACTGATGTCCATCCTTCTGCAGCACCATATTTCACAACTTTCCCAGCTATTTCTGATCTATTTTCCGAAGAGCTCAATTTTCACCACCATACAAATCTATGCTCCAAATGTAGCACTTTATTGACTTCTTCCTTAAATTTAAGTCCAGTTTGCTGGTGAAAAGAGACTTTGACTTGTTGAATGCCGCTTTAGTCATACCAATCCTAGATTCGATTTGACGTGCTGACCGTTAGTCTGGCAAAATATAAACAATAACAGTGACCTAATGAATTTGTAAATTATAAATATTTGTTTTCTTATTGGTTTTATTTAGCACCTCTCTTAGTATCTCAGACCATCAGCGTGAAATGATGGGAGTATTAGGAAAAAATGAATTGGAAACGATGTAAAAGGAAGAGACAGTGACCCAATTTGAAATAACTTACTTTCCCGCAATGGCATAGGCGAGACCGAGGAAAACCACCAATACATAAAAGACGATAGTCGTTCTCCGGGCTGGCGTTTTTTGTTGCTGTTGCTGCTGCTGCTGCTTTGTGTGATTTCCTTTTGTTGCCTCCAACGGTCAGGTAAGAGTACTGACGTTATCATATTGTCTCGAGATCTCTCGTTTTGTGTGGGCTGATTATTCAACATTTGCAACTAATAGACCTTTCTTGTCTGCGTGTTTGTTTGTGATTAAAAGCTCTAGGTTGACTTAACATAAAGAAATTGAGGTGTTTTAGTCTTACGTTAGAAAATCATGGAATGGGCCTGTTAATAAAACACTGTTGCAAAGTTTTATACTCTGGGGCATTATGTAGGTATTGTAGGTAGATACACATATTTTTATGGTATTTTCATGCTAGCCAGACCGGTATTTAGCGTCTTCATGTTAAGCGTTCAGAAGTTTCAAAAGATTCCAAGTGTAGGTGTGTAACTCCTGCAGTTTGTATTCTGCTCCAGTACGTTTGTCCTTGTAGCATATTGTTGAAGAACAGGACCACAAAAGAAGATATTAAAATACGAAAACACTAATCACCAACAAATGCACAAAGAGAGTTTTATCATCAATCGTAACACACTCCTACATGTTTCGACCCTCTTGGGTCATCTTCAGGGAGAACTTTTTGTTATCGTTACACTAAGGTTGCACTTTATGGTTGAGTGATAATGTGCTGTTGACTGTGTACTGCAGGCCGGAACCACAGAGAGTTCACGCCTCCAAAAACAACGCAGTACACAGTCAACAGCACATTCGCACTCAACTATAAAGTGCAACCTTAGTGTAACGATAACAAAAAATTTCTCCCTGAACATGACCCAGCAGGGTCGAAACATGTAGGAGTGTGTTACGATTGATGATAAAACTCTCTTTGTGCATTTGTTGGTGATTAATGTTTTTGTATAATATAGTGCATGGACATGGAACACATTAAATATTAAAATACCTTTGCGACGCTGCGGACAGAATACGTTTGGTGGGCCACAAATCATTTTACCTTATGTGGAACAGATGGGCTGTCATTTATAACTCATTTAAAACGTTAGACATTTTGGCTTTGCAACGCTTAATGTAAATGACATCGGTGAGATCTCACACGATAACATACAGTGTTAACCTGTATTAAAGGTTACTAGGTTCACACCTGAAGATGGCCAGCCTAGGCCGAAACATGTAGTGTGTGTTTTGTAGCTTCTAAAGATATGTATTGAATTGGTGCTGTCCTGTACGGTTATTTAAACTTCTGTTACGTTAGATATGTTGTTAAGGTCCCATGTTGTTGAGGATGGTTTCTGATGAGATGGAATCAGATCGGTCATTTGGAACTGTTGGTGTAGCATTAAGCTGACCGCGGTTATAAACCCAAGAAAACATTCCCCTGATGGGTTCTGAGGTAGATCGATGGTCGTCGGTGGTGTGAGCTGTTTTTCTCCTTGCAAGACCAAGGCCAAGGAAGGGAGGTTGTTGACCTCAACTGCCAACAGTAATTTGTATGAGGGGTAAAATTGTGCGAGAATGTAAAGCCCAGTCACGACTGCAGTTGTTGAAACGGTTTTTACAACTGCCAAGATTTACATGTAGTCTACATTTTCAGTTTCAATTTTTGAGTAACAGATTTTAAGATAATCTCTTCTACCTGTAATATTTTAATTCTTTTCTGGTGCATATATCATCATCATCAGCAGCAGCAGCAGCAGCTCCCCTTCATGGGCTTTGGCATCCTTCACAACTCTCCTCCAGCCTGCTCTGTCCTCTACTGTTCGTCTCCACCCTCTGACCCCCGTCACCACATTGTCCAACCATCTTGTACGTGGTCGTCCCTTCTTCTGGACAATAATCTCCCCTTCCACATTCTTTTAGGCATCCGTTCCTCCGACATTCTCTCCACATGTCCTAGCCATCGTACCCTCTGTTCTTTCACGAACCGTACAGTGTCATTCTGATGCACACACCTACCTGTTCGTATCTCGACGGAGAGACCATGGTTTGATTCAGTTTTTCAGAATATATTCTAAAGTAGGGCTAACATGGGCCGCGACTGTGAACGGCCATGCCTTTCTGGTTCAGTTATCTATAATTTGACAACAGACTCTGAAAGTGATAGTTTTGAAAGCTCAAATAATTTCCCAATATAAAAATGCATGAAAATCCTTTCAATGATTCTCAAAGTTGGGTAGACAGACGGGCGGACAAGGCGAATTTTAATAGCCTTATTATTTTGCAATTTTTCGCTTCGAACGCACGAAACGTACAGATTGGAGACAAAACAAACACGTAAACATTATGGCGACAGAAGCTTATAGATATCTGTCACGTAGGAACCAAGACTGAAAAATGAGAGCAGTTTATATGCATGGTAGGATACCAAGTTGTGAAGAAGTGGAGTGGATTGGACTGTTACAACCTGAATTCAGTCTCAGCTGTTGGGGTGACAGTGATGGAGCTTACGTTCACGGCTTAAACAGTGGAAACTCCGTTAAACAGCTAAGCAGCTGCCGACTGCCTAAACGCCATATAGGAACTTCGCTTCATTATGCAGCTCTAATACATTTGTCTGTAGATATTAACGTGTAGAGAAACATGGTTTTTCGAAACACCAAAAAATCCGCGTTTCTTGCATAAAACTTATCACATTAACTTCTATCACTGAACCCACAAAACTGAATTCACTTCGCTAGTTTCTAGCTTCTCATACCAGAGACACATGTTCAGTCCCAGAGTATCCTACATACTTGTGGCATAAGAAGATATTCTCGAACGTCTCTTATAAGAGTACTTCAACTTTCTTCAGCTCTTAATCGTCCCGCCGATCCCGATGGCCGTGCAGTCTAAGGCGTAGGTTGGCGGCCGCTCGATTGGTGGGATTGTGGGTTCGAAACCCCTTCAGAACATGGATGTTTGTCTCTTGTGTTTGTTGTGTAGGTAGCGGCCTCTGCGATGAGCTGATCGCTCGTTCAGGGGAGTCCTACCGGCTGTGTGTATCTAATTGTGTGTGATCTAGAAACCTTAACAACGAGGCGGCCTAGGCCCGAGTTGGGCTGTTGCGCCACAGAAAAAAAAATATTACTCATCCCGACGCATGCACAACCTGCGACTACGACAGGCGCTACCAGCCAGCGTAACGTCCTCGAAGCTGTGACTGCCATTCGGCGTTTGTCTAGGCGCCGGGCAAGTAAGTGGCCTTTTAATTCGTTTGGGTCTAAAGCACAGGCCCGTTCTTTTGGAATGTGATGTAAACAAGATTCACAATTAAGCCAGTTTAAGTCACAATTAGTCTTAGACTGATCTATTAATAAGCGGCACTTCTCAGTACGTCTTTTTCGAACGTCTCTTGCATATTTCGTTTCACAAGGTACCGGGATCAAATCACGACCAGGATGCAGCCTATTCACACAGAGGTCATTTTGATATTCCTCGTTTACAGACAAATAACGATATTGTACTTTACAATAGGCCACAACTGTTACATCAAATATAATTTTAAACGTTGCCATAATCGTCCTACTGTGTCTCATTTTATACAGTTAATACTTGTCTCAAAACACACAAAGAGACATAGCTAACCGCTTCGGCCCATGAATAGCTTATCAATTTCAATAACATTTAACCATTTTAAACTTAGTTTTTACTTTATATTACTATTAGACTGAACAGTCCGGATGTCTACGCTCTTTATACAGGGTGCATTTGTATGTTTTGTATGGATCTGAGAACAAACACGGATTCCTTTCCTACACAGCCTTTACTGTTTGGTTTGTATAACCGAAATGGAGTGCGTTTACTGCGCGGTGGGAAATGGAACTCCGAATGTAATTCAGGTTAATCTGAGACTCTAAGGGCCGCACCGTGGCTCATGCGATTAGTCGCCGGCCTCTCAACGTGCAGGCCTGGCATCGATCTCAGGCCAGTGCATGTGAATTTTGTGGTGGACAGAGTGGCACTGTGACAGGTTTGTGTCCGAGCACTTCGGTTTTCCCCGTCATTATCATTCCACCAGTTCTCTGTGCAGACCTTCATGTAAATGTTGCTGTTACCGAAAGGACAAACGGGCGAAGCCTGGGAATTTTCCAGAAGTGATGCTCTTTCGGAAATCGGGGATCATTGGATTGAAAAGTACGTTTAGCGTTTCTGAGACTTTAAAGGTTAAAGATTCTGTTTCTACCTACGATAGGGCACACCTCGTTTCTGTTACAAACAATAATCCGTGTGTACTATTAGGGCAGTCGTCATATATTCGTATGATTCCATACGGGTATGCGTGTGGAAGGAATGCTCACTTGTTAGATGTGAAAGCCATTGATGCACATAGGATAGTACTCATTATTTTTATTTATTTGAATTTTAGTACGACTGTTTATAGGGACAGCGATACAAGCTGGACGACAGAAGAAGCGTCGAGTCCAGAACAGAGACGGGAGAATGTTGTCTCCTCCAAAGCGTGCAGACCGCGTCCTTGACCCTTCCAGCCTCTCAATTAATGGGCACCGACGGCCAATTATCGTAGTCCTTCCCTCTTCTACCTACTCACAGTAGGTGCCGAGGTTGTTTTATATTTTCACTTGATCTCACTCAGGCACACATCACAGTCGGTAGGACTCCTCTGGACAAGGGATCGGCCCGACGCAGAGACCTCTACCTGACAACACAAACATTCACAAGAGACGAATATCCATGCCCCAGGTGGGATTCGAACCCACGATCCCAACAAGCGCTCGGCCGCAGACCGCGCGGCCACTGGGATCGGCCGGCCAGTTATCCGGTGGGTAAAACGGTCAGTGTGAAGCCGTCTGCTCACCTCCGTCTAGTACCAAGGTTAAGAATTGAGTCTCCATGTGCCTTATGTGATGTACAGGGAAACTTTAACTACCACCTTATTTATAATGTCTTTGATGCCGCCAACTCAATATGACATCGCAGGATGAGGCAATGAATATGGATTAGAAAAGAAAGGCAAGGAAGCCGTCGTGGCCTATTTGCTGTCTCGACATTTGTCTGGGAGGACTGTGGAAAGCCGCGAAATCCCCAGAGATATTCGTCTCCCGACAGAGGTTTGAACCGGGTAGCTCCCTGCGCCGGAACTCTTACCCCTTTATACACCGTGCTAGGTTGTTCTCGCTGTAATTTGAAGAACTAAAGTTGTTTAAATTTAAGAACAAAGTGTTCGGGAAGCCGTGCACTTTGTGGTTGAGGTCTGTCCAGCTAATTGGATCCGTCAGGGAGGGAACTTAACCCTTTAGCCACTCCTCCTGTCCGGAAGTTAGCGAACTGACCACTAGTGGGTAACCAATTGGGGAGCTGTGCAGATGTGTAGGGTGGAGTTAACATGGGTGTAGCTGGAGGTTCCACTCTGCAAGACCAAGCAGAGTGCGGTTTTGAGATGACGACACTTCTGACATGGTTTTCGTGTTCTTTTTCGGAATGCCGAGCCTAACGTCGGCCATGAACGCTTCTTTCCATATATCTTCAACCGCCGTCGAATCTTACTGTTACTTCACTCACTCTTCAAGCCGCTGTTTTAAATAATCGCAGACTCTGTACTTTTCATGCAAATGATTCCAACAACACCAGTGTTGACATGTTGTGCCATGGGTGTAACTGTGTCCTGCAACAGTGTACGGCCCCTCGTGGTGTCATTTTGTCCATTTGCCTTCATTCATACCGTGATTCCGCAAAAAAAGTCTCTTCCTATCAATGTTCCCTCTAAGATGTGCGGGTGCGGTGCGCGCAGTAACTGAAATGCTCCCACGCACACTGAATTATTGCCGCTGTGCTGGAATTTTTCAATTTTTATTGTAAATATTCTTGTTATGCCGCGCAGTTGTCAGGTCGTGCAAAACTTTTCTGATCAGAGTAGTAGCAGGTCTGCGCAGCTGTAAAAAAATTAAAGAGAACGTTGCTTCCTATACACAAACGTGAAAGAAGATGACGTACGTGTGCTTAAATTAGCACCATATCGTAAAGGTGTATGGGCTAGTACAGGTATAGCTCCGCAGTCCTTAACCTACGTCTAGGTATAAGTGAGTGATTAACTTCACGTCCCGACCGTTTTGTGCTAGGAACATTTTCGATGGGAAAGTACGGAGCAGAGATCTATTCTTTGTCCCTGCCGGGATCAAATTTCTATTTACCGGTAGCCCAACCCATAGCCTAGTCTGACCAAAAGACATTGTGATAGTAAGTTTCTTCAGTGTTCCCTCGATATTCGAAGGAGCGTTGCTTTTTGAAGGTTCCCGGGATATGCCAGCTTGTTCTTCTAACGCATTAACACGAATATGAGTATGGAGAATTGATGGAGTGATAATGACAGGGAAAACAGAAATACTCAGAGAAAGACCTTCTCAGTGCCACTTTTCCCACCAGAAATCTCATATGGAATGGCCCAGGCTCGCACCCAGACCTTGGCCGTCACAGCCTGAACAATTGCACGGCAAGTGTGATATTCAGCTAAATCATTTACAAAATGTTCCTTGCTTACAGAGAAAGCAGCTTGTAGCCAATGCGGAGTCCTACGAGTTGAGGTTGCTTAGGGAAGTAATCGGCGTTTATTGTGAGAATCACACGACACACATTAATACACTGTGTGTGCAGTTGCGGAGTCCTAGGCGCGTTTGCAGAATTGAGAAAAGCAAGTGTTAGCTTCGTCATGTCTCTCTGTCCGTCCGTCTGTCTCTCCACATGAAACAACTTGGCTTCCACTGGAAGGATTTTCATGAAATTTGATTTTTCGAAAATTTGTCTTAAAAATTTTAAACGACTTTAAAATCTGAAGGCTTTACTTTACATGAAGACCTATAAACATTCACGATAATATCTCGCTGAATTTATCTTGCAATAAGAAATATTTAAACAAAATTTGTACAGAAAGTCAAAACACCTTGTGTGTTCAGTAACTTTGTTTTCCCGATAATCGTGCCGTTTATGATATAACGTGGAAAAATATGGTACTGCCGACAGGCCACAGACGGCAATATAATGCGGTGCAGGAGAGATGTGATTTGCATGCCGGGTAACTAAGGCAAAGATACAGAAGCGCACTCATAAATGTTTAATACTTACTGATTCATAATTGGTTAATTTCATCCGATCTCGTCAAATGTCTTACGGCGAAACAAAAACTGAGAAACTGCGTAAGGATCTAACTGTCATTACGATGTGTTTAGCCAAATGATATGTCTAAAGAAGACCATGCGAAAGCGAACGTTCTTTCGTTTCAGTGCAACGTCGGGCGCTTTGTGTGAAGACATTAATAGACCAAAAAGCGTTGTTGTCCAAGGCTCAATATTTTTGTGCAGTTGGCAGTGACGTATAGCTCAAAAACACGCACAGAATTTATTGTGCTGTTTTCATTGCAACAACGGGTACGCGAACACGACTTAGTGTTACATTATATGTACAGTGTCTGCCTTGTTTAGTGTTGCAGCAAGTGGTATGTGCAGTTACACCTGGGCTTTAACGGGATAATTACTGCCCGAACTGTCCCTGGTTTAAGTAAGTCTATTCCCAACTAAAAATTATTGTGTACAGTAAATTCCCATTCGGGATTGACACGTGACTTAAAGCTTCACACGAAAGCCTATATTGCGTGCATAGCTATTAGTACCTGCTCTATTTCAATAAATAATGAGCAAATTGCGAAATGCGTATAGAGTTCTACACGTAGGATTGGCTGAACCTGATACGACGCTGTCAACTGGACTTACTATTTCGACAGAATAAACTCGAATTTTAAAACTTACTTTGTAAACGTGAATACAAGAAGTAGTTAGGTCTACTGTAGAAGCTGCAGCTCATTCAGTGTAAAGACTAGGCTGTTAGCTGATTAATCGAGAAATCGTGGCTGGATTCCTGGCAGCGACAGAGGGTATTCTCTTGTCCACGGCGTCCAAAATTACTGTGGGGCAACACACGACCTTCTACCCGAATGATATTTCAGGATGTTCCTCCCAGCAACAAAGCGACCGGGGCGTGAAGCGGACCACCGTCCTTCATCCACTGGCTAGAAGCTAAACCTCCTCTTCCACGTAGTCTGCCCACAGCACGATGCTTATTCAAGCACGGAGTAACATTACATTTTGCCTTTTACCTTTGACTTTACTTAAGGGCTTAGGCAAATTTATGGTGTACGCCTGGTAGGATCATTGGCAAATATGTGCTGTACGTTAACCATAAAAGAAGTACATAAATCGTATACAAATAATATCTAACGAAACTAACTGACTGACTGACTGACTGAATGACTGACTGACTGACTGAATGATTGACTGACTGGCTGACTGACTGACTGACTGGCTGACTCCATGGAGCAGAGGCCTTCTTGAGAAGCTAACAGTTTCTCAGCTAGTCAAGAAATTCCTCGCATTTTATGGAACCCGGAGGTCCGTTACCGCATTTACAAGAGCCAGCCACCTGTCCCTATCCTGAGCCAGCTTAATCCAGTCCATGCCTCCCATCCCACTTACTGAAGATCCATTTTAATATTATCCTCCCATCTACGCCTGGGTCTGCCAAGTGGTCGCCTTCTCTCAGGTCCCCCCACCAAAATCCTGTATGCGCCTCTCTTTTCCCCATACGTGCTACATGCCCCGCCCATCTCATTCTTCTCGATTTGATTACCCGAATAATATTTGGTGATGTGTACAGGTCATTAAGTCTTCATCTAACGAAATCTTTAGAGACTGGTGACTAGCGGGGTCATCCGGAAGGTCAGTAGCTATGTACCAGTGTATACGGTATCACGTCTGTGAAACAGGACGCGTCCTATTCGCTGTATTCGGAAACTCTGTTGCAGCTGCGAATAAGGGCAGAAAGATCGCTGCTATAAACGAAAGTTACAGGTATGTTTGAGTCCGTACTGCTGTGTCTGCCTTACCTGGAAAATCTCCCAGCATACACGCAGACAGCAGAACTGCTGAGACAGGTGCATAGTGTTTTTCTGTCCTGATTATTGTCTCATATAAATGTAGCAGTCACTTAAGAACTGTTAAATTTATTGCTGTTACGTACTTTGAGTATTTTGTAAGCAAGATACTTTGTACTTAGGCCTACATATAATTTTTCTCAACAGCTTGTATGTCGCATATTCTTTGTTGTAAACTGCAACGTTTTCCCCTTAAAACTGCGAAGGGTTTATGCTCGTACTTAATGAATTGTTTATTAACCCCAGGAACAGAGCTTTGACTTTCCCAGTGGAAACCGGTTTCAAAAATTATAGTAGAGTATAGCTGTTCCTGTGAGTAACTAAGCATCATGACATAAAAATTTACAGAGAAGCGGAGTTACAATTCTACGCATTCCTAGTCTCAGCACTGCATGAAGGTAAATATGTAGTTTAACACCGCAGTTTCTTTACCCCGAATATAGACCCTGTGCTTGTCAACTTTACAGTCGGGCCTGTGTACATGGACACATTTAACAAGTTATAAAAGGGAAATTTAAAGAGGCAGGTAGCTGAACATGCGTGATGATAGAACTGATGTCTTTGACACTACTAAAGGGATTTTCCTTTCTAATGTCATTAAACATTAGCCTGTTACGCGAAATTTGAAGTTTCTGAGGCCGTGAGTGCCGATATTGCTGTCTTCTGCCATGTGATGCCTTATAATTTGGCACCTTATACCCTTATAATGGGTACCGACGTTTCGGACGAATCTTCTGCCACCACCTTCTGATTATTAGATATACTTTGATTCTTCTTCCTTGTGGATGGAGGCAAGAGGTTCCTCCAAAAGGGTAATATTCTCTACCAGTCTACGTGGCACCATGTCCCTGCAATTTTAGTTTATTGCTCTGACAGGAAAGGAGTGTTGTTGGAAAGGGAAAGTAAAGTCCAATAACAGGCCATAAGAAGTGAAAAAAATTTCAAGGGTAAAAAAAGGTTTAAACTACCATCCATTGTTTATTAACTCCTGCAACCCCCATGGAGTGACCGCTTATTGGCGGCACTTTTCTGCTTTTGTAGATTAAAGACAGACCATCATGACATGGGTACCGTAAGACGTATTACTAAAGGGCTGAAGGTTGTGGCTCGCCCTGTCATCATGAGCTACATTCCTGTGTGGGTACCAGTAGGGACCATTCTTCCTCCTTAACCGGTTGCATGAAACCCCTCAGCCCTCGCATTTTAAAGTAAAGCAAGTCACACAACTGAAGAGCAAACTATGTCCGTCAGCCAACACGATAGAGCATAGCTTCTCGAGAATCTGATAGTTTCTTATAAATCGAAGAAATTTCCGTGTTTTACGTAACATGAAGGTTTATTATGCCGGATTCATAAGTGCCCGCCGGTGGTCCCAGTCCTGAGACAGATAAACCTCATCCACAGTTTCCCACCCTATGCCTAAAGATTAATTTGACATTGTACTCTCATATAGGACTATGCTTAGGTCTTCCCAGTTGTTTGTTTCCTTCAGGTTACTGCACTAAAATTTTGGAGGCATTTATCCGTTCAACCAGGCATGTCACATGCTCCTCCCATCTTATCGTCCTTGATTTGACCACCGTAATTTGAGAATAAGCTCCTCATTTTTCAATTTCCCCATCCTCCTGTCACCTCCTCCATTTAAGGCCCAATCACCTTCCTCAGCACCCTCTCCTCGCACACACTTATCTGTTTTTATGTTGTCCATACCGAGCACGTAGTCACTACATTGTATAATTACAGTCACACCAACACGTGCATACGTTTCAACAAAATCTTAGTAAAAGATGTCACTTTTTAACACGACATGTTTCGGGGTTCTATGGCACCATCATCAGGGGTAACACTGAAAACATAAAAACACTGATCGTTAGAACACCAGAGAGTCAGGTGCGGCACTGGTCGAAGCAATGTCACTTATCTGTGTTCTCTCCATATAAGACACCAAGTACTATATCCATGAAAAGCAGGTGAAATTATTGTCTCATGTACATTTATTTTCATGTGTTAGGTAGCAAAATGACAGGTAAAGGACTCTGATCGAATGGTAGTTGTCATTCCCCGAATTTAGTCTGGTCTTAGTTTCTTCTTATAGGTTCTCTAAAAGTTTGTGTGTTTCTCCTTACGGTAAGTTTTGTCTAAAAAATTATCATCAGGGCGGACCAAAACCCGGTATACCACATTTAATTCCAGTCGCTTCTGATATTGTTGGGCCTTTCTTGGCCTAGTCAAAGGCAATGGGAATTGAGAATGTCCTGCTTTCCAATTATTCTGAGCATATACAGAAGTTACTCTAAATAAACCGCCATGTCGGTGCTCTTGCCAAACAAAGCCTAGAAAAGACAAACACTGGAACAAACAAAGACAAGCCTTTTTTTCTCTCAGTATACGCCATGGCAGACCGTCCTTACGAGACGAGAATCGAGAATTATTTCCCTTGAAGGGAGAAGAATTTCTGGCTGAAGAAGTACCTTTGTTTCTTGAATTTGAAGTTCTAGGCCTAGGTTTAAGAAAATTCTTTCAATCGTTCTGCATATTCGGGTTTGGATTCAAGTACCACATTGGGCACAGGTTTGTTACTTGTTTTGCAATCTGTTGCTCCCCAGTAAACCATCTCTACCGCATATCTACAGGATTATTCAGTGTCGTAAACCGCTGTAGATAAGGAGAAAACAGTGGAAGAAGAAAGTTGAACATTCTGTGCTAGATGGTATTTGCTTTGTTTGTATAGGTGTGCGGCATACAAGTAAGGAGAAGATTTGCGGTAAGGGTGGTGTTCATAGACAGTGTTAAGTACTAATACTAGTAATAAGGCTGCGTTCATAGACAATATAAGTAGTAAGGTTTGTAATAAAGCTTCAATCATAGACGCTATAAATATGTAATGACATTTTGTTTACGCTGGCTAAAGTCTGCTAACTCAGTTTTTAAAGAATTGCTTCTTTGTTTTGTGTGATGCAGTACCTTCGAAAGGTGATAAATGTGCGTAAAATTTTGGCGGCGGCGGCTTGTTGTGGGAAGCCTACTGCAGGGATGTGTACACTTGGGTGAATAAATTGATACGGAGTCACGATATCGACAGCATTCACCTGAATCGGGAATTGGTTTCGGCCTGTGAACACGGCAATGAATCTACGGAGTCTATGAAACCTGGACATGACAAAGTAAGAGATTATTAGCTTCTCGCAGTGGCGATGGTGAATATTCAGGTCTTCTGGTATGTTACGTGGTGTCGACCGGTAAACAGCTAAGGATATTTTGCACGCATGTAGTGCTTCCACGTTCCGGGTTATTCTAGACATAAAGGTACTACGCTGATAAACATTTACCTGTTGACCCAACGCAACATCCCTGAAGACCTGAATCTTTTCAAGAAGACATGTGCTCCACGGAGTAAGCTATAAAGTGACCAGTTCAAATCCACATGCACTGGACAGTAGACTGGCGACGCGACAGCCTTGGGCACGCCATTTGTATAATTCTCACCCCGGCTCTATACAAATTCCACGCAGGTAGAAGCTTTCTGCTTCTTTTCACAGCAGCAGTTTGCCTCCATTCATAAACTTAGCACTGCAGTTACATCACCGTAGAGCTCCCAGCGTTTTAAGACATAGTAACCCATTGTCCTTAACCTTTTAAAGCCTGGCGGTAACTTTACATACGACCAGGTTTAACATAAAAAATTCTACGTCGTGCCCACGTTGCGTTTATGTGTTTCGTATGGATCTCAGAACAACCAGCAACTTTTGCCTTATAAAACATTAAGAGACTGGTTTTTATAACCGAAGTGGAGAGTGTTTACTGCACGGTACACGCTGAGTCTTTGTATAAAACAGATACGCTGCGTCTTTAATGTAACAGCAACCGATAACCCACACGCCATACCGTGAGCACGTTCTTTTGTGAGAGTCTTTACTATCTTACGCCTACATTTCCCTTTTTTCTACAATAACTATCTAACTAATTAACTGTCTAACCAACTAATTAACTAACTAGCTAACTAGCTAGCTAGCCAACTAACTAACTAACTAACTAACTAACTAACTAACTAACTCAACGGATAAGAGTCCTTCTTGAGAAGCTAATAATTTCTCAGCTAGTCAAGAAATTCTCCTCATTTTATGGAGCCCGAAGGTTCGTTACCGCATTCAAAAGAGCCCGCAATCCGTACCTATCGTGAACCAGATCAATCCAATCTATACCCCCATCCCGTTTCTTGAGGGTCATTTTAATAGTATCCTCCCATCTACGCGCAGGTTTCCGGAAGAAGACCTCTTCCCCATACGTGCTACATGTCCCGCCCGTCTCATTCTCCTTGATTTGATCACCCGACTAATCTTTGGTGAGGAGTACAAAAAAACTCAGTTAGTTGCCCCTGTTAGAACGATCAATGTGTGACTGCGGTATGGCAGTGCTGTGCAACCCGCGGCCCGCGAGATCCTTCTAGTGCAGTTAAGTTTTATCAGAATGAGGGCCGGTACTGTAAGCGATGTAATGAACTCGCACGAACATTTAATTGTCATATACAAGTTGTCAGTTTAATGGCTCCGGCGTGTTGCTTGGAAATATCCCATATTGCAGAGTTTCCAGACGTTTACGGTGGAAGGAGTGAAAAACAAACGGAGCTGCAACCTCCATAATCTCTCTCACTCTTTCAGTTATAAATATGTTCTAGTACCGCTTTTAATATTTTATGGCATGCAAGTCTGTGTATTCTTTTAAAAACAGTAGCAGAAACAGTGGCAAGTTTCGCACCTGGCGTTGCTCCGTTCTTCATAATTAATAAGTTTAACTTTTATTGCAATAAATACCATTAATTAATAATAATTTTCCTTCATTACTTGCTCAATATACAAAATTGCCTTAAAACAAAATTTTTACCCTTAAGAGTTTTTTTGCTGCTCTTGCAGTGAGTGTGGAGACTTTGAAGTTGCCCTTATACAAAGAAACGATGCTATGCACTGCTGTATAGGCTAACAATGGCTGGTTGCCATAAGAATTGTATGAAATTGTATGGGCAAAATAAACAGTCTTTAATGTTAAAAGTGGCGGTATATATATTAACCACAGGGCTTATTAAATTCCACAATAATTTGTAGCGCCAGTTGCGTTATGGTTGCTGTTGTCTCGATATAACACGCACTTTACAGGAAACACAAAAGTAACTTTGTAATTTTTGTCAAGAATGTCATGCCAATCCAACGGATGAGTTCAAAGGGCATATAGGAAAAAAATATATACTTCACAGCGCTGTAAATTTTTAGTTTAAACTTGTTTATGGTGAATATTTAAATAGTGTGCAATGGAGAAGCAACTTAATGAGTTCTGACTCCGCCCGGTATCGTATCTGTAGTGAGGTACATTTACAGTAAAAGTTCTGCGTTTTTTATAAATTAAGGTATGAACCAGAAAGGTCTGAGAAGTGTTACGGCACGCATTGAAAGATGTCTGCGCCCCAAGTTGGAATATTGCTCTTTGTTCCTACTTTATTATAACATTTGTTAGAATAATAATAATAATAATAATAATAATACACCACAGGTGACACGCAAGTGGTGTCCTATGTCACGCGTGTACATAGACCCTCTACAATACGTGTGCGTGCATGCTTGCGTGCCCGTGTGATTCTAGCGACACAAGTGCAATATACAGCGTTGCTTCGGATGAAGATTAATTTTGCGGTGAACACTGGATCCGTGGCCGAAAGTACGCTTGTCTTACACGTTAAATTTAATTCTTATTCACGAACTGAGTTTGGTATTTGGGTTACTCTGTATGCCTAATGAGGCTTGTGCCTTCCGTATGCGCTGATTTCAGGGATACTGCGCTTGCTATCGGTACGTTATACTGCCATCTGGGGTTCTGCTTCAACACCTAAAGTGAGGTTGCTGTGAGCAGTTACGGCATAGAGAGAAATTTTTGTAAATGTAAGAGACAGCTGTTGCATCATATCCAGCAAGCATGGAATTTTAATATCAAAAAGTGGGAAATCCTGTGCTGAGAAATTATTAAACCGATTAAATAAATTAAATAAATTACTACACTGTAACACGATGTCGTGTCTAAGAACTTTGGTTGCGTGGTTCGGGTCCACCACACACTTATACATTTCGAAAGCAATCTTTTTATCAAAATACAGAAGCCTGATTTTAGTCAGTTTCAATTATTACTATTATACCTGTATTTTTCCACTCTTTGGAATACTAACTAATTTACTAATATTTTATACTCACTGTTTGTAAGGGCGAGGCCTGTACCGCAGCATACTTCCTTTCGTGTGAATGTGAAACTACCTGATGGCCGTTAATAGTCGGCGGAAATATGTCTTGGTAAATAAATGAAAAAAATTCCTAAAAACAAGAAAAGAGAAAAAAGAAAAATGTACCCGTATTTGTTACCGCCAAAAAATACTATTTGAGAACTGACCATGCAGGAGATATAATGGTGTATGTTTGTCATAACGTACTATAAGAATGTGCATATGTGTCTACGTGAACATTTCTGTGGCAGGCATCGAAAACGGGTACGTCTGTCAATCCTATGCCTTTAGGAGAATTTAACATCTGCACAGATCTCCAAAGCCTTAAGTTTAATACATGACTTTAAAATATAAATTTAATTGTTGTGGTTGATGTCCTGTATTTAGTAACATATGCCATGAAGAAACTTCTTGCTGTTGGTATGAAGTATCGAAAGAAGTTACACCACTGTATTAATTTTTCATTGCGCCAGAATCTTTCATTTATTTTGTTGTTTTGATCAAGATGGATCTGGATTTTGACATTTTTGTATAGCTTGAATCTCAAGCCTAGAAGAGAATGAATTCCATGTTTGTATGGGGGTGGCTGTGTGATGATGTGTTGCAAGGTGGCCCTTAATAGAGACTAGCCAATCAATAGCCTCCATTGGCACACAGAACCAATCAATAATAAGGAAGCTTTCATACAACTCTTAGCAAAGTCAGTTGCTGTTGTCCCAGGGTCTGATTGATCGTCAGGGCCATGGGGGCAGTGACCGGCTGGAGGAACGAGAGGAAACCTCGGAAAAAGGGAGGCTTAAAAACGAAACTGTGTCCGTACCGCTGTTGGTCCTTGAAAGCAACAATGGAATTTGCCATGCATTAAGAAAAGTTTTGTGGCTTTTTATTGTCCCCTTTTCTAGAATTCGAGCAATGGATACAATTTTCTGTTTGGCATACTTGTTTGTGTATAACGACGAAGTGGGCTGCGTGCAGAGAATCATAGAGAATAGTATTGACAGAGTATTATTGGTTTTCAGCAAAAGAAAGTGTAGAAATGTTGATTTAAAGAAGTGAATAAGCAAAGTTTCGTTGTGATACACCAATTAAAACTTAAAAATTTAGCGTCAGTTTCGTTGTTGTCCCGAGATCTAATACCCGCAGCAGGCGTACAGTACAATACAGTGTTGATACCACAGTAGTACAAATATTCATTGGTTACCAAAATTTAAAAAATTCGATATTGGAGTCCCAGTTTTCTGGGATAGGATGCCGTGTAGATGGCATATACTGTAGATACCAGAATGCCGAAGAATCTTGCTGCCATCATCAGGTCATGCGCCTTAAGTAAAGAACACTGAACAAATGTGCTTGTTGCTCATTTCACCACGCCATAACATATTAGAAGTATGAGGTGTACATCCACGCATTCCTAATCTCAGCTCTAGATGGACGTGAACAGACCATCTCGTGTCCCACGAAAGAGCTTGTGGTGCCCATTGGATAGGAAGTTTCGTGTGACCCAGAGCGGGTGTGGATACAATGATGAACTGAAGAATTTCTTGCCGTGCTGAGAATAAACCCGTTGTTGTTTAGCCAGTAATCTGGTCCTTACACTAACTGAGTTATCCTGGCTGAACTCAACCAGTGATAAAACTTAATTTAATGCCCCTGAAAACGCTTCGGTCATTGCCATAGTAATAATTGTTGTTCGTGTATAAATGTACGTATTCTATATTTGTAATAAGAAACCAGGTAAAATTAAGTCTACAGCCCTTGAGTATTAGCGAACGCTGACAGGGAATCAGAAGGTTCAACACTTCTGACATAACAAAGTGTTCTGTGCTGGGCTGTGTTTACCTCACGTCTTCAGATGTTTTCTTAAAATCCGTTTAGTATTATGAGTGCATCCCCTCCACCACCCCCGCCGGACTTCAGGGCGGACACTTTCACACAGATTGTCGTCATAGTGTTTTGTATACGTTTTATCTGTCCAGTATACATCATATTCATCTCTGCAAGTCTTAATTTGAAAGAGTTATTGTAGTATATGTGAACATTTAACGAAACAGATGAAAGAAATCCCTTCTGAATCGCAGTTTGGTAACCGTAAATGTAGAGTGATTGCCGATCGCAGTGGCCGCGTGGTCTAAGCCGTGGGTCTGCGGCGGCTGGCTTGCTGGGACATGGACTTCTGTCTCTTGTGAACGTTGTGTGTTGTCAGGTAGAGGTCTCAGCGTCGGGCTGATCACGGGCTGATCACTCGTCCAGAGGATTCCTGCCGAGTGTGGCGTGTCTGAGTGTGATCGTGAAACCTCGATAACGTGGATGCGCTGGCGAAATAGGGACTGTCCCGCGGAAAAAAGCGTAGAGTGATTACCATTTCTGTCTGATTTATATCGCCCATGTGTGAACATCAGTGTCAATGAAACTTGCAAAATTGGCAGGACGGGGTTTAGAAAATCCATTATTGTTTCTCTACTTTCCGTCAAATTTCAAAGCTAGTGTCCTTGCTTGACCCATTACGACGATGCAATCTGCATAGAATATTGCGTTCGATAGGGTATTTCTTCCTACTTGACCGATAAGCGCTGGCCCAACGCTCCGCCCGCTCCTCTGCCAGCGTTGCCTCCTACGCCGCTTCTCGGGGATGTTTAACGGTCAATGACGGGAGCTGGTAAAACGACCACCGTGCATGTCTAATCAAAACTTACTAGAACGCCTGGCCGGCGCTTATGGGTCAAGCAAGAAAAGAAACGCCCTGTACTTGTAAATTCTAAAGAAGGTATTAAGTTCATAAAAGCACATACTGGTAAGAATTTTATAATTTCCGCGTATTTGAAGGAATGAAGATGGGAAGTTTTTGTTATGAAATATTTGTATCGTAAATTAAAAATATTAACCTTGAGAATATTTGCGCTGCCGTTAGAAACCACTTGCTTAAAAGTCTTTCCTAGTAACCATTTAAACGTACGTTGTTTCCCTTCAGCAGCTTACAGAACACTTCATTTTGCTGACAGACTGTAACTTACACGTCAAGTGGCTGGTCTTCGTAATGGGCACATTGTAGGCCTTTTTACTGCGTTGTGGAAATTGAATTCTTTATACGTGTCAGATGAATTTTATACTTGAAAGGCGGTGCCTAAGCTGTGGTGCGTAAGAGTAGTGTTGAAAGCATGACGATGAATAGCATCTTAATGAATGGACCTGGCGGATGTGGTGCTTGTCAAGTGAGAATGTATTTGCACTTCACTATACAAGTGACTCCATAGAATACAGTTCTTAAAAAGCTACTAGTTGCTCAGCTACTCAAGAAATTTTCCTCTTTCTTGTGGAACCCAAAATTGCATTACTATAGCAAAAGAGACACAGTTAAATGCCGTCCTCACAATTTCCCAATTTAAAAATTATTTAAAATTATGATAGGCTATATATTTCAACCACCTGGATGGTCGAAACATGTAGCCTATCATAATTTTAAATAATTTTTATATTGGGAAGTTGAGGACGGCATTTTACTGTCTCTATTTTGCTATACACTCACATCGGTATGCATTCTATAAACAGTTCATTGTTATGTTCAGAAGAACCCGCCACCCTCTGTCTCAGAAAGATGTCTCCAGTCCGCAACTACACAGGCATTTTCCTTAATCGCGTAATAGCCCGGGGGCCGCGGTGGCGCAGTTGGTTGAGGCACTGCGCTACAAACCGGCAGGTCGCGGGTTCGATTCCCGATGGTGTCAGTTGATTTTTTTCCACTATGGCCCTGGGGTCGACTCAGCCTCTAACAGAAACGAGTACCAGGAATATGTCCTGGGGGGTAAAGGCGGCCGCTGCGTAGGGCTGACAACCTTACCACCTTCATGTGCCGATTGTCTAGAAATCTGGGAGCCTCGACCTCCTGGAACCCTCAGGGCCTGTCCAGGCCTGTAATGGGACTGCTTTTTAATGGGACTGCGTAATAGCCCCATAAGCCGCTTATCCTCCCACATAAATCTTGTGCTTCCATGTTGATTTACGAGAAAACTTAAGAAACTAAACTTTCTGAAATCTGACTCCGTGTAGTTTGGTACAAATTTAAGAACGTTTCGGATGAACCTGATAACGCCAGCTTCAGTGCGCTGGTACCATGTGTAACATAAAGACGTACGCCACAAGTTTCTAGGAAATGTTCGTAAATCTTTACCAGGCTGCATCCTGTCTCCTACCGGAAGGCACAAAGCTCCACAGTCACGGCTGTGACATCTCACAGACCCATTTTACATCGTGGTGTATAAGTAAATGCGGGGATGTACGTATTTACTTGCACCCCAATTCGGAACTAGGCCACATTCGAAAATTACAAATATTTCATCTTATATGTGAAGTCTTTACAATATAGCTGCTAGACGACCACATTTAGGTCTATTTCAGACATCTGCCAGAGATTTTCACTAAAAACAATAGAATTATGCTGCTTTAAATTAGCTTGTTTTATTTGGAAGATAGCAATCAGTGTCTGACGTATGGCTGACAAAATTTGAAAAGATGTAACTTGCCACGTGGAGAATCGATTCCTGGACTCCGAAGTATGAGCCTAACATTCTTTTCACTGAGACGTTTTTGAATTAATCCTTGTGCTTTTTACCATTTCTACCTCGTAACGGGAGAAAAATCTGTTTAGATACCCCTTCTTCTATTCACCTGTCAAAACAGTGTTGTACCGATGAAAGCTTTTTGTGTTGAAATCAACACCAAGTTATTCCATTCTCCATTACTGTCAGCTACCCTTTCTCTCCTTTTTCACTAACATCCACCACTAATACCCTTTTTTACGCTAGGTTTGTAGTGTGGTGCGGGACGCAAACAGCACCCCTTTTTTTTATAAAATAGCTGAGACCTACCACGCCTATCTATCAAAACATTGCCTTGTATACCCTTTTATACGTCATCAGCAGCTATAAAGGTCACGCTGGCATGGGGAGAAGAAAGAAAACTGGTAACTGAACCCTTGGCGAGTCTATCAGAGTCTTAATGACGCCGAGCCACGTGCCACATATCATATAACCCTACCTTCTACCTGTCCGATGTCTGCTACTTCACCCTTTTTATTATAGTAAAGAATAGGGTTAAAGACCTGAGGTTTACATTACCACCCTTTTATATTTATAGCTGGCTTATTTTTTCTTGTACCTCAGAAAAGAAATATTTCTCCCCTTTTCTGTCATGACCCACTACCCTTTCTTTAGGTCAATAACACTTTTTATACTTAACGTTTTTTAATACGGATGGGGTTAAAAAGTATATGTGCCCTCCCTCTTTTACCTTCTCCCAACCCCCTACAAAGATAAAAACTCGCAGATAGGATAACCTTAAGGCTGTAACCAACAAATCGTTTTAACATCTGTGGTCTACAGAATCTACCCTTTCTCTAAACAAGGTAAAAAAAACCCCTTGGCACGCGAACAGGTAAAAAAGCAACCCTTTATAATATATCTATATGTAATGTTATTTGAAAGGGTGGTTTTCCCCTGGGAGTAAAAACTAACTACTTCCGCTTTTTGCGTCTGTTAAAGAGCTGCTCCTTGGATGTCTTCCGAATTTATTGACCTTGTGCTTTAGCGGCACGAGTTACAAATGAATTTGTGGTTCGTTTCACCTTTTATAATGCAATTTGTACTGCCGACCAGGCCCATGTAATAAAAAACTCATTGCCGCTTAACGGGAAGTCCAGTGCCTGCAGCTCATACATAAAAGGGTAAAATTCATTTTTTTAGGGACAGGGAGGAAGGTCGTTGTCCTTTATTCACGACCTTCTACTGCAATACTTTACCCTTTGCGATACAAAAAATTGAACCATAATCCTAAAGGGTTAGTATTTGTTAACCCCCTCATCCTATTTGTTCTCTCACCCCGTCTCTTCCTTAACCGACCCTGACCAACATTTTGAAAGAGTGTGTTTATCAAGCAATAATTCGCTTATTGTGAGGTGAAGGGTTGGAGGGGTTAGGTAGGTAGGGGCTGGAATGGTACACAGAAGGGTTATGTTGGGATGTATACCTACAGTGTAACGTACAGGTGCCCTGCACCAGTCCCAAACAGGTGGAAGAACAGTAGTACGGTGCAAGTTACAGTCTGCTGAAATAAGTTCCCTGTTGTTGACACGCCGTGGTGTCCATCAGCACTGCAATTTGAGATGCCGTGGTGTCGAGGCAGCGTCTGTGATGATCGCTGTCTGGGATGTGACGCCATGCAGCTTGGTAGAAAGGAATCTGCTGTCTCCATCTTTAGAATAAAGGAGACGCTCTCCAAGCACGAAAGTGGGGGTGAAAAGTTCTTCCGCAACTTAAGTTGGCCGGCCGTCTACTAAGCTGTGTGGCGTCATACCCCAGAACACTGTACATTATTCTCACAGTGCCGGGCATCGTCCAGTATGTGTTTTCTATACTACGTATCGGACAGTTCGTGGCTATCTAAACGTTGATTTGTTTTGCTTTACTTATGTAGTATAATATTTGAGTTCCCCACTGCGATAAACTTGAAAAATACAGTCAGCTGGAAAATAACGCCATCTACGTGTGGTTAAAACTAGTGAGCCTTCTGGAGGAACCTCGTACCTCCATCGAGATCACGCGGCGCCATACTCCAGAAGAGAGTATCATTACTAATTCTGATTATTGTCGACATTAGACTTCGTCTGACGTATATTTAATGCACAGAACTGATCTGCAGATGGAATTAGCCTTGTGTTTAGGTTTTTTCTTTTAGGCTACATTTTTAGGCGCTTTAATATAGCGCGAAAACGCTTATTAGGTCCGTCATGTCCGTCCGTCTGTCCGTCTGCCCGCATGAATCAGCCCGCCTCCTATTGTACGAATTCCCGTCAAATTTGATATTGGACACTGCTTCGAAAATATGTTGAGAAAATCCAAATTTGGTTAAAATCGGACAACAATATCAGTCAATTTACCTGAAGACCTAAGTATGCCAGGGACATTAGTATATCATAAAGGCATTGTCGCCCAACACTAGATATTTTTCTCTTGTTGGCAGTGACATGTATGTCAACAATAGACACAGAAGGCATTCTAGCGTTTTCATTGCGACAGTGGTTACGCGAACGTGCCATAATGTTACGTTATACGAACACTGTCTATCTTGTTTTATTTAAGACTGAAAGAGTTATCAAAAGACCCACACACAAAGCTCAAGTGATCAGTGTCACGTGCGTATTTCAGACGATGCCGAGTGACCACTCCAATATGAATTTGCACCTCCGATATTTGCATTTTATTCCAGGGTTGCTGCTGTTTTGCTGACTTTTATGCATCTTTCGATAATCCATTACTGATGAGATGATATTTTAGATTGACTGGTAATAGCATTATAAACTTTTAGGACTATACATGCTCTTCGCTGATACGTTTTGGACATATACAGTCTGGTGCAATGGGCTTTATATTGTTGTGTATTTTATTGACATTGTGTGTAAGGGCGAGAACTCACCGGATTTCGGGAACAGATACTTGTAGGCCTTCAAGTGTGCTGCTCGCGAAAGCCGTCACAATGCTTGCTTCGGAGCGTTAGATTCAAACGGATAACTGAATTGCAAATTTACTTATCCTCAGTATCCCGCATCATGTACAGAAGAAAACGAGTCAGACGTTATCGAAAAATATCCAGAATTTGAAGTTGTTACATTACAGAGAAAATACGAAGAAGGAAGCATGGGACATGAACGCTTGTATATAAAATCTGGTCTAGCTGAGAGATGGCAGTAATTTGGTCGAGTACAGACTCTAAAGATACGATTTAGAGAATATTAAGAAACCAGGGTTAGAAGTCGAAGAAGTATTATCCACCATGTGTTCAGCATATAAAACCTCATTTTTTAAAGATAAAAACAAATTAACCATTTAAAGACGAAGCGTATTTGTTTTATATAAGGACTCAGTTCGTACCGCGCTGTAAACACTCTCCACTTCGGTTATAAAAACCACTCTCTTAATGTTTTATAAGGCAAAAGTTGCTGTTTGTTCTGAGATCCGTACAAAACACATAAACGCAATGTGGGCACCACGTAGAAATTTTTAATCTTAAACCTGGTCGTATGTAAAGTTACCGCTAGGCTTTAAAAGGTTAAGTGAGAATAAGAAACCGTGACATAGCAGAGTGAAAAGGAGCATAAATACTCGTGCCTTCCGAGTTTTCTTTTAATCACAGCGTCTGAAATACGAACAAAAGTTACAGCGACATGAACAGGTATTGATAAGGCGAATGTGGCAAATACAAAAATCTAACATTATAATTTTTGGAGTTTGGACCATATGGTGTAGGAGGTGGAGATTTTCCGACGTTTCAGCCAACATTACTGTTACATTAAAAATCATAAAGTGTATGCTATATGTGTAACACATTACGCATGTTATATATTTTACATGTAAAATATTCTATACAGGTGTAAGTGTAAATTAAAGCGTTGCAAAATTTTTTGAACGTGTGGGAGTGGGGCACACTTCCGTAACTTGCTCGAAGGGCACAGAAACTTAGTTGTGGCTCTGGTTTTTTTTTCATGAAACTAGACGACAGTATTGACAGATGTTTTGAATAATCCAAACAGAGGCACTGTGCCGCATCCGAGGTGAAACCACTTTCTCACTGGCGTGTTAGCGGCACCAAAAGTCCCTAGCTGAGTAACTTATTTCAGACTGCGGGCAAAGAATATAAATGCCAATCAATCTAACTGTTCTTTAACGTTTTTCATCTTTTACGACAAAAAATAATTGAAGAGAAATGAAAAACGGAGACGTCACACGTGCCTTATGCTTTTATTTCTCCGAAATTTATAGCCTCCCCGGAAGTGTGTTATTAAAAGTCACATCAAAGAACTGCGGACTATAGAAATACTTCAAGGCAGATGCTTAAACCGCCTTTTACCTTATTTTATTTCTAAACGAATACAGGACTATAATTCCCGAGAGAAGACCGAACTGTGTGTTCGGCTCACAGGTATAATCATATTACGTGTGTCCGGAAGTTGGTCTACTTTGTATTTTTCAATGCTTGTTCGAGACTTAAAAGAAATCAATATAACTCTGAAACGAGAACTGCCATTTGGGATGCGCATAGCACGCATAACAAAGGTAAGAGGTCGGAATCTGTGTTCACCAAGATCCTCCCACGATGAAGTATACGTTACCGCTTTGTGTTGGCCTGACGGAATAGGGAAGTTCATTTCTCTCTACTTTAGATAAAGGATTAAAGCAAGAGTGACCAGAAATTGGACGTGATAGTCGGATTTCTGGCACCGTTAAGGCTGAAAGGGGATTTCCCTTCTGGTATTGTAACTAGGCTACGGACTGCTAGTCGGAGGATTCGTGGTTCGATTCCCGACAGATGTAAAAGGCTTCACTCTTTTCTAGACCGTCCAAACCGGCTCTGGGGGCCCACCCAACCTCGTAGGTGTTGAGTACTGGGTGTGCTTCCCCTGAAGGTAAAGCGGCCGCTGCTTAAAGCTGCTTACCCATGTAGTGCGGAGGTTAAGGATGAGGGGAAATCTACCTCCACTCCTCCACATGCCTTCATGTTTTGCACACGGACATTTTGCCTTTACCAGGGCTCAGATGATACCATGAGGCACTGCGAGGAACAAGAAGGTTTATGAAAGTGACATTTATGGACCTGTGAAATGTAACGCTGGTAATGTGGTGCATACGTACCAGCATTTCGGAGGAACTTGGTGTCTCCTTCTTGCGGGTAGAAGCAGACGTTTTGCCCTAAACATGGAAGCCACCAGAGCATGGGTAGAGCATAGCCACCAGACTGCACGGTGTCACGAGCCACAAGACAATAATGTCAATATTTAATGACGTGAGAAATTCGCGTAAATTAAGTAGATGTTTGCCTATTTAATGCATTTTGATCTCAGAGCCGCTACGCACAATATTAATGGTGAAGGACGTTTACGATATTATTATTTTACTTCTTCAAAGTTTAAACTTCGAGTAATATAGGAAAATCTGGGTTGTTCGTAAATTCTTTTCCCTTCTTATGCAAACGAATGCTATAGCCAGTTTTAATTTCTTATTTGTATAATTAAATTTAAAATGGAACTTATTTATTATTTTTATTTTGTATTGATGTATTGAAACGGATTTAATTGGTTGTTGAGTTTTCTGTCATAAATAAAATTGCTCAATTCCTCTTTATTCTGCTCTATCATCTGCAACAGCTTCCTGCCTAAAATGTGTCAGACTATATGAAACAGACTTGAAGTTTACCCATACAAGAGTAAGTGGATAAAGACGCATGCTACGGTTCTGGACAGATGAAAATATTGCTGGTACGTGAAAAGACTCATATATAGTGAATGGTAGGTCGCCTTTCTTCTTCTTCTTCTTCTTCTTCTTCTTCTGCTTTTTTTCCTATTTTTCTTCTGCGTCTTCTTCTTCAATTGAAATATGGTGTCTTAGATACCCTGCTGGGGTTGTGGGTCTTTGTAACACGCAGAATGTGTGCATACGTTTGCTATCCACCAATATGCAAGCATTACGCTATAGTCTCTGTACCAAATAAAAATATATCGGGCACTTCCGCCTTATTGACTTTCGAAATGTAGTCAAGTTTCCCAAACAGGGGTGGCATAAATTAAAGTGATTTATTATCAAAGAGAGGTTTGTGATTTCGCATTTAGTAACATTTCCTTACATGCATGTTGAAAATGCGAAGATAATGGCGTTGGCTGTCAGTGTCATGATTCTCAATATCAGAAGACGTGCTGCTGTCTACAGCATCAGGGTTCTACCCCGAGGATTGAGATTGCACATTTCTCTGCCACGTCTGTGCGTTTCTACCAGACTGTTCGGCATTACAGTTACCTTAGTATTTGCAGCCGTGAGCACCTCAAACCTCACCTTCTGAATCACTTTCATAAAGCTCTTGAAGAGAGAAACTGAATTTTTCCCACGTAAAATTCCCGTATGTTTTAAGACTATCGAACCACTACAACATCCTATTACATTATATTGAATGTCCCTGGGAATAAAAAAACAAGCCTCCACTTATTTTTTGCAGAAGCCACGTGTATTTAAAAAAATACGAACAGTCCACAAACTCATGTTGGTGTTACGTAAATTGTTGTTTGTGTTGGAATAAACGATGAATTTTATTTTATACAAAGAGATTTTCTGTAATACATCTATTGAGTTTCTACATCGGATCATGATATATACGCCACAATATCCTTAAGGCATTATAAGGCATAGAATTCACAAAGGAAATGTGAGTTCTTAAGGGAAAATGAAAGCGCCAGGAACTTGTCAGGAAGATCCGACTGTAGGATACGTGAAAGACGAGGAGCAGGACGTAGCCTTCAGAATTGTAATCTTGTCAGATCTCCTGAATTTCTGCGTGGAACTCTTAAGTCTGAGCTGTTTTGATCATTATGGGACACAAACCGTGGCACAACAACTAAGTGGAGGGATGTGTCTTGTATCTCGTGGGCCTACTTATAATCTGTATTAATATCTGCCAAAGTGGGGCCCGTAAAGCTTCCTTGGGGGGCTGCCGAAAATGGCCCGATAAGAAAGATACTAGATTAATTTTAATTCTAGAAGGTCACATTAATTTACAAACATGTAATTTATTATTTCGTAGATAACTTTGTGATGCATTAGCGTTTATTTTTTAAATTTACTAAAATATTGTAAGTATTTTTATAAGTTCGCGGCCTAAAAATTGTAAGTCGGGGAAGCTTATCCTAAAGAAATTTGAGAACCACTGGTCTGTATCTTACCCCGCATTCCAACGTACTACCGAACACAGGCAGATTTGTGATATTAATAGTGACAATGACGATGGTGTTGATGTTGAGATTGATGACGGTAATAATAGTAATAAAATAATAAAGTCTTAATGCAGATGCTCTCGAACGTTAAGATTAAACCATATTTGAGTTTTAAACTGTCTTCTGGGATGTCACATCGTGTGATTCGGTAACATTCTACCATAAATATACAGCCATATACAATTAGACTGCAGTTTAATGTAACTTCTTTCGGACGTCAGAATTCGAATGTTAAAACACAGTTAATATAAAATGATTCTCGTTTGTGGCAATAGATTGTTTAATGTTCCGGTATTGTGGTAATAATTGTCCAGTACCTGAAGTGTACTTGATATACACGTCACTTGGGAAATTTGCTCTAATCTTGTCTTCAGGTGATTGAAAATTTGAGGGACTTTCCATCATATTTTCCCTCACATCATTTACTGGAGTTGAGATCTGAGGTATTGTCGTGGAATTTAAAAGGAGACAGAATGAAGCTGTTGTGGTTTAATAAGGTACTATTGTGGGATTTAAAAGGAGATGAAAGGAAGGGTTTATGACCCGGTGTAATTAGGTATGATTGTCGGATTTAAAAGGAGATGGACTGAAGCGGTTATGACTTAAGTTCCCTGTAATCTTTTTTACAACTGCGCGGACCTGCTACTGCTCTGAGCAGAAAATTTTTACACTACCTGACGACTGCGCGGCACCTTAAAAATTTTTTTTTGTAACATGCATAATAAGAATATCTACAATGAAAATGGAAATTTCTAGCTGCGCGGCAACAATTCCGTGTGAGCAGGAGCATTTCAGTTACTGCGCGGACGCGCACCCGCGCAGCTTAGAGGGAACGCTGGACCTAATACAGGCATTACCATGGAATTGAAAATGCGATAGACTGAAGCGGTTATGGCCTAGTACAGATGTTAACGTGCAATTTAAAAGGAGATGAACGCAAACGGTTATGGCCTAATACAGGTATTGTCGTGGAATTTTGTTGGAAAGACTGAGCAAACCACAAGAAATCTCAGTAAGAATCGAAGATGCTTAGCCGAGGTTTGAATCGGACACCTCTCGAATACAGTTCTAGAGAGTTACGGCTTCAAAAACCTGGTCAGTAAACGTTACTAATATTTCTGCAAATTACATATGGCTGTGTGGACATGCCGTATTATCCCGCCACTCCTATGAACGCTAGTAGTGTTTCGGACATTGCCCAATGTGCTGGTTTTTTTATGTTACAGCATTTTAAAAAATTGACTTTTTTGTCATCAGGTATAAAAGACGACTATTATCCTAATGCGATGGCAGGTTTGAAAGAGCCATTTGCTATCACTACAGTATACCGTCGTCAGAATCCTTTAAACTTCTAAAGCCTAGCGGTAACTTTACGTACCACGCGGTTTAAAGTTAAAAAATTCTACGTGGTGCCCACATTGCGTTTATGTGTTTTGTACGGATCTCAGAACAAACAGCAACTTTTGCCTTATAACACATTAAGAGACTGGTTTTTATAACCGAAGTCGAGAGTGTTTACTGCTTGGTACGCACTGAGTCCTTATATAAAACAGACATGTTTCGTCTTCAAAGGGTTAATTGTGATCGTCATTGCGGTAACGAATCCCTTAGCTCACGAATAGAATGTGCATAGACTTCTGTATGAACTCATTTTTATAACCCAGACTGAACATCCAGTGTAACATAAGGAACCTACTGTGTTCCTTTGTTCTTGGCGATCAGGACTTGTCAGTCACATGCCTGAGTTGAGTTCCATGTCTGTGGAAAATACAGCAGTGAATGGTTCCTTGCAATGTTACCCAACAACGATCAGCCGGTGGGGAAGGAGAGTACAAGGGAGCAGCTGTAGGTTATAGAGGGTTGTGGATGGGTTGGGGACAGTTAGTGTGTTGTGCGGGGGTTGTGTAAGCAAGCAGAAAGAGTCCAGGCGCCCCTGTTATGCAAACTTTAGTTAGGTTGGCGCGTACAATTTTCCTCTCCCGCCAGCCAGCGTAACTACTTCCACACAATTCGCTCTTTGTCCGGGAAAGGTGTAATTGTTGGACGGACACGTAATGGCAGAACTCATACTCCCTGCGTCATTTCGTATCTTGATCTCATCCACCTCAACCAGTCAGCAAGTTGCGTAAGATTCCAGTGCACTGGTATTTTCCATTTGATTTGACGTGTTATCGGCAAATAGATGAAGCTTTGCTGCTCCTCAGTGGTACAGAAATTAATGGTTACTTTCTAGATTCTTGAACAACAAAACGAGTTTATTGGACTGTCCAACAGCCTTTCTACACCTCGTAACCACTAGGCAAGCGTACGTATGTCGAAGCTTAAATTCGCGTCCTCTTCCTTTCGGGTTGGCAGCCAACTGTAATGCGGGACAGAAGTACAAAGACATGAAGTGCAGCAGACTAAAACATAGGAAGGTGGTAACATTGCAACCTAGCGAAACAAAAATGTATCAATACTTTGATCTTAAAAATAGCTTAGTCGTTATACTGACTGGACTGCGGACTTTATGGGGCGGGGTTAAATTCCCGGCGGAAGCACGATACTCATTCCTTTTCCCTAGTGTCCAGATCGGCCCTGGGACCTACCCAGCTTTACAGTCATTGGATATCGGGGGTAAAGCTGTCGCGGATTGAAGTTTACCACTCCACGTGCACCTAGTGCTGATGTTTTGAATGAGTGGACCTATACCTGTGTTCCCCTTGTACGCCTTCATGGGGCGTACATGGGCAATTTTATCTTTGCATTTACCTTTATTTTTCCATACCTCCTACAAGAGTGCCCAACGTTATAGAAAGAACAATCTGTATTCTTATTTACCATATCAGGGAGAAAGTCTGAAGGACAGAGGCCACTTTTAAGACCTGGGCTTATGTGATAGGATGACACTGAGGGAGTGTATGGACTGGGTTTGTCTGGCTCAACGTATGGATAAGTGGCAGCTTTTTTAACGCTCTTATGTATGAATGGTTTCTATGAAATTCGGGAAATTTCTTGAGTGGCTGAGAAAATATTAACTTTCAAGGACCCTCTTCCATGGAGTTAGTTACTTAGTTAGTCTGAGACTCAGAGTCAGTCAGTTAATTCTTTAGTTACATATTTAGTTATTTAGATGAGGAGGAATTTTAAAGCACCAGTGAAAGATATGTAAATTAACTGCAGCAGTAATTTAGGACAGTGGACAGTGACGACGAAAGACAGTGACATGTAAAAGTATCAGTGCATAATTAATCCCATTAGATGCCCAGGTAGACAGTTTGGTGGAACAAATAATTTTGAATAATTTTAATTAGTTTTGAGTGAGAAAGTTAAGATAATATTTTACTGTGCTTTCAGGCAAATTCATATTTGCACTTTTATGAAGTTAACGTAAGCGGCGATAGAAGGCGCTGATGCTTATCCCTTGTAGGTAGCAAGGAGTATATGAAGAAACCTTGTATTGCCAGATGCTTAAAAAGCTAGTTGGATGCGTGAAACGTACGTTATGACAAGTGGCGCCGTATGAAAAATGAAGGCTAATTAATCTGTTATTTAGAAGCGTGGGCAAGGCACATTGTCAGTCTGTTACTTGTAGCTTCTGATTAGCATTCTCCAGGTTTCTTGCTGGGTTCTTCGTCAGAAGCGGGGCATAAACTTTAGATTTACCGCCGTCTTCCTCAGACCTTTTCAGCATTCGCGACAGTTAGAAACCAAACGTAGAGAAGGATATTATCGAACCATGGACAACTCTCCTGCTACACAATTTGCAGTCATATTTTTATTTTGCCTTTGCCTTTTGCGTCACTTAAGTGCGACAAATTTCGGTGAGTGCAGTGGTGGGTTATGGGCAGAGTGACCGGAGAGTAGCGGTTTGTTGTCCAGCAGGGGCAGGGATTTACTGTTCTCTGCAGCTTTCACATCGGCTCTGGGACCTGTAGCTTCTTGCACAGGGGTACAGGAGCCGCGACATTGTGACAACTCACTTCCATTCAGTGCCGAGTCTAAGAATTTGCAGAGACTATAGGGCAGCCAATGTGTGTCATGGTGCTTATACGGCACAGACAACTGCACTTTTCCTTGGTGTGAGTTACGTCTTGTTTAGTTTAAAAAAATCTTCTTTCTGTCCATCTCGTTGGAACCTGTGTGATTTCACATCTGTTACATGGTTGTAAAACATCCAAACATTATTAACCCTTTAAACACGAAGCGTATCTGTTTTATATAAGGACTCAGTGCGTACCGCGCTGTAAACACTCTCCACTTCGGTTATAAAAACCAATCTCTTAATGTTTTATGAGGCAAAAGCTGCTGTTTGTTCTGAGATCCGTACAAAACACATAAACGCAATGTGGGCACCACGTAGAATTTTTTAATGTTAAACCTGGTGGTACGTAAAGTTACCGCTAGGCTTTAAAAGGTTAAGCAGCCAACAGTTGAAACGTAGTTGCTTTAGACCTCTGCAGTAGGCCTAATTAACAAAGGCTATTACTGTGTCTATCGCTGTGACGCGTTGTCATAGCCACGTGGATCTAACAAAAGGAATGCCCATATCTCACTCCTGCCTAGCATCTTACAAGATCCTCCTGGTCTCTCTGCCGGTATAATTCCGTGCGAAGTATCTCTCTCTTTTCTTTACCCCCTGCAACCTCACTCTCTTAATCTTCCCCTTTTTTATCCTTTTGTGTGGAACGCCCTTCATATTCTCCCCACACCAAAATACTTATTTTTTCCAGTTCTTTTTAGGGGGTTTCTGCCAATTTTTTACCACCAACTCGGCATCATTATTGCTTTTGCCTTCACATAAGGCTTCTGTTTGCCGGACATAGAAGGCCTACCACAAGAGCAACGGAGACAGAAACCCTTGCTTCTGGTGAACACTCAGGTAACTTCCCTTCCTCATTCCATAAAGCTGGAAAAAAATGCCGGGAAGGGGGGTTGCATGGAAGAGGAAACTTTGTTCTCCTATTTTAGATATGCCTATCTCTCTCAATTCACCCTCATTTTTTCGAAGAACGTGGGGAGGGATAATAAAAAGAAGAGACCTCAAACATGCGCAGCCGCCGCTCCACAGTAGATTATGTTTTTACGTTAACAGCGTCTCACTCACTCACTCTCCCTCGTTATTATGGCTGTGGCTTACGCAAGCCGTCATGCTTTTGAATATTCACATATGTTTCGTCTTTTTTAGCTTGACCCCCATTCGCTTTCCTGTCTAATATCGTAATATATGGGTGAAGTGTGCGGCACACGTTGCTCGATTGTTAAAACGGTGCAAGAAAGCACGCATTCTGACCTTCATTTTTTTTACGAGCAGTAGCGTTACGGAGGTGGGAGGTACTTTCAATTTAAAAACAGACATGCGGTAAGAAAAGATTCACCTTCATAAAAAGTTGTTTGAATATTTATGGACTTCAGTGAAGAAACTTCCCAAATGATTTCTTTATGCATCGCGTGTTCCCCTCCCCCCTCCCCGCCTCACCCCATTCATATCACGGAGGGGAGGACAGTACTTTTAACACATTTTACATATATAAACAGCTACACCACGAGAGTTCAAGTCACTGCTTTGTGTGATTGCTTGGTGACTTGTGTGTAGCTTACGTTTCTCCTTGTAATGCATATTTTACCTAATTCTTGTTTCTGACACGAGTAAAGCTTCAATCTGCTCGTAACAACTGAATATCGCTATTACAGAAGCAGGTGGGATTACGCATTCCAGATACGAAAGGTCTCCTTATATGTATACTAGAAACGAAAACAAGTGAATCTGTTGAGCTTAGTCGTTTTTGAGAAGCTGCTAGTTGTTCAGCTACCCAAGAATTTCCCTGCATTAACGGAACCTCAAAGTTCGTCACTGTCTCCAGCAGACTGTCACAGAACCATGCCCTAGGCCAAAGGAATCCAGTTTACAGCCTCACGCGCTATTTATGTGACATTATATTTATTATTACCCATCTATTTACATTTAAGTTCCTCAAGCATTAAGCTTTCTGGCTAAATTTCGCAAGAATTTTCGGTACAAACTACAAGTATTTCAATGTGCGATTTTCTTTGCTCTTAAGAGACCCAATTCTGAACTTGACCATTTACGTATCATCCAAATCCTGCCATAATATTTATGCACTGGGTGTTTCTCTGAACAGCCCCACTGGCAACGGTATGGGCTAAATTCATATCCTTCGGCTATCTGATCACAAGACTTTTTCTGTATTTTTCCTTGGATGCTACCCAAAATTTTGTGACCTCTGGGTTAAAACTTCTTTTATTTTTGTAGCCAAGAGTTGTTTAAGTGTGTGAGTTTGTACTACTGTTTCCTGAGCTGGTGCCAGTTTGAGGCTGTAGGCCCACGCATGGCGATCCGTAGACACTGTAAGTCCACAGACCTGTTACAAAATTACTTTGTACAGTTTCCTTACGGCCAATTCCAGTGGCCGCGCGGTCTAAGGCGTAGGTCTGCGGCCGAGGGCTTGCTGGGATCGTGGGTTCGAATCCCACTGGGGATATGGATGTTTGTTTCTTGTGAGTGTTTGTGTTGTCAGGTAGAGGTCTCTGCCTCGGGCTGATCACTCGTCCGGAGGAGTCCTATCGACTGTGGTGTGTGTCTGAGTGTGATCAAGTGAAAAACGAAAACCTCGACACCTGCTGTCAGCAGGTAGAAGAGGGAAGGACTGCGACGACGACAGTTTCATTACGGGTAATTCGCTCATTAATACAGACTTACGAAATTACAGCTGTGAACATCGAAACAGATAATTATAGGCCCAGATAAGTGTTACACCATCGCAATTTTCACACATTGTGCGCAAGCAAGGGCAGGAGAATGGATGTTTGTCTTCGCCACAGCGTGCAGAATGGCACAGCTTCGCAGCCTCATACCTTTTCCTCAGATATAAACCTAAGCAGCCACCCACAGTTCGTAGAGTAAAAATTTGAAAAAGCATAGATTCGTTGTATGCTTGCATGAAGTGACACTTATGCCAATAGACAAAGTCACCTTCCTGTATATAAAGTTAAGTTGTGACGTATAGATGCGTAAAACGACGGGATACGAACTGTGCAGTCAGATTTCAGTTTTCGGTTTTAGGTATGGTTGTGGGAATTGTGTCTTCGCCATCGTGGACCTCAAAGCTCTGATCAGCATCCAGCTGCCTAACGGCTACAGCAGACTTCTCACCAGAGGACAAAGGAGAGTAAAGCGTGGAGCTAGCCATTCAGCTTAACCTAGTGCCTAGATAATGTTAAAGTTGTTCTGAGAGTGTTTTATTAACTCTATCCCCGCAAAACTTGAGGTCTTACATAAAATTTATCCCTGTGCTTAATTAAGCAACATGCCGTGAAACACATGGTGCGTGAGAGTATAGCTCCACTCATTCTTGACCTCGGCGGTAGGCAGAGGTCAGTGTTGAGCCTCATGCCCCTGCCACTTTGTGAAAGAAGAATAAAACCGCGAAGCGAATTGAATTTGAGCATGAACGGGGCCCGTGACCGCTGTGGACGCTAAGAAGATGAGAAAAATTGCTTGATCTACCCGGAAATCGAAACCAGATTCCTCGGTCACCTAGCCCGTAACCGAGTTACCCTACTGACGAGCTATTCCGTCTTCTTTATACAGAGCTTATGTAGTCATACACTCAGAAGTTCCTCGAGTCTCGTGCGTCGTTTATAGCGTGGCTCATAGAAACAGCTATAGACTTTATTGTGGCCTTGCAGCGTGAAGCTACGAGCGTAAGCTGAACACATTTTATTTGCACATGTGTTAAAACAAAGCGAAAGCTAATGTTTCCACAGATGAACGTTTAAACCGTCCATAAAATTGAGCAACAAAGTAGCTTAAAAGTCACTCGTCGTTTCTATTCCACGTCGCGAGCTTAAGATCTGGGCCATAAAAAGGAAAGCTCTATCGTTAAGAGAACTGATGAAGGGGCCATTAGATATAACACCGTTCCACATGATTACTGCGTCACCCAGTAGGTATAATCCATGAATGCATAACTGAAAATAAAGTGGGAAGTACAAGGGTGATACAACCCTCGCTGTACGGGACCCGCAGCCAATAAGAAGTTCCTAGGTAATTATTATAAAAAGAAAAGGGGCGTGTTCTTGTCTCAGGGTTATAGACCTATATACATGCTGCTTGTTCAGTTTAACAAACGACACCTTACCCCTTACCCCACCAGAACCCATTCACCGCGACGTACAAGTAGCTACATGTCTACGCAGGCCTGCAGGAATGTTCATTTACATGCAGAATGGGTACTTGGAATTCATGAGTGGGGTTAGTGCACTGTCAGGCTGCCTGCTTGTATCATTTACATACTTGACCGTTCATCAGTTGACCAAAGTTGTGATGTGCCGGATTTAATTTCCATGCGTGGGTTAATCTTACTGATCATTTATCCCCACTCTTTGCTCAGGCGTCAAACGAGAACCTCACAAGATGTGAAGCATCAACTCACTGCATTAGGTCTTGTGTGTAGGGGATGTCTATGTATGTAGAAGGTACTTAACATCTTTCTACCTCGGCCGCCTTTACTCGTAGGAAAATGTTACTGTTATCTCTGACTATGGAATATTAGATACCTTTGTTGTAAAATACGGATGTGGTAAAAGTAAGGTTATCGTTGGGAAAACCTACGCAAAACACTATGAGCATATGATGGTCAGTAATAAAACAAGTTTTAAGTGTGTCTGTTGTGGGCTCTTTACATTCAGCTCTCAAAAAACAGCTCATTTTAATTGTATTGCTGTCCTACTGCTCCACACAGTCTCCGCCACGCTGGAGTAATCATATCGTACGATGAGCTTTTCTGTTGCAGATTGGTAAAAGTCCGTCTCCTGTGTTACCAGCTGTCGTGTCACATCTCTAAATTGTGGCCGTTAAGAATTTGCTTCAGCGGTGACAACAAATGATAATCGCTCGAAGACAAATTCTGTCGATTTTGATAATAACAATATTGTTGATTCTTTATTTAGGAAATTATAAGCCGTGTGAATTTATTTACTGAATGACTCTCATATACGAGAAGTAGAGGCAAAACTGCAAACATTCTTAATCTTGGAACTAGATGAAAGTGAGTGGTCAGCTTAACGCTTCGGCTACTTTATCCCAGGAGAGAATGCCCCAATACCAATTAGGTAGTAGACTGGGTGGGTCCCAGATCCGGCTGCCACGCTACGGGAAGTGGGAAACTTTGTCTTCATCGAAGATTCGCACCCAGTTCTGGGTTGTGCACTGCGAAGCCCAGTCACTATAGCGAGTGAAATACACTTTCTTCCGACCTGGATGAGGTGGTGAAAAAATATTCTGCAGTTTCTGCAAGCGGTAGGCCTGAGATCATGTATTATTTCTCCGTGTCGTAACGCAGTGTTTCTTGTCGAAGAAAATTAGGTTGCCTGCACAAATAATCAGCCACTTCCTGCGCCTCTGATGATTAAAGTTGCAGATTTAATCTCATTCATAACAGGTCGTACAGGGTCTTCGCACCTTGTGGCAGTGGGTATATTGCTGACGTTCCTTCAAAACATGTTGCCCACCCCTCCTCCTCTCGCCGCCATATTCAAAATCGAAGTCAGCAACGGGGCCCACCGCCACACGTTGTCAGGACTCCAAAAGAGGATACACATTAACAATCTAACACCCTTAAAAAATGAAAGTTGTTATGGTCCATCTTTTGAGGTGATTTTTTTCTAGAAGGTGCGCGGTTCAACCCACCGTTGCTCGTAATATTAGACTTAAAATCAAGAGAGTGGCGTAATTATTATTCAGTCAGCAAAGGTGTAATATGATAACCAGTTAAGGGAAGACGGTAACAATTTCAAACTCCCGAAGCGTCAAGTATATCGTCCATACCTGAGGCAAGGTGCTATTTCCAGCACAGTAGTACTAAAATGAATGAATTACTGTCATATTTCCTCGAGAATCATAAATTTAATTAATATCCTAGTATTTTATACATGTTTTCCAAGTTTTAATTTTCAACAGCTTGTCCTAATCGCATGCCTTGATTTTTTTCGCCATCCGGAAAGTAGCTTCAGTGCACTGAATACTTCTTGTGGCCTGTGCCTCCAGGTATAGAAAAATCCTGGACCATACCTTCCTGACATGGTGAAAATGGGAATCCAGATTTTAGAATGGATCACGCGTCTTGCGGGATTTACGTTTTCTTCTAGTTGAGAGAAGTGATGACTAAGGAACGACGTTGTGTCTGCGGAAGGATCTGCATGGCAGTTCTGACGGCCAACCACAGATGATGTTTGGTATTCCCGGTTTTGAACTTGTTGTAGATGAGAAAGAAAAGATTTATCTGGAATCCGAAACCTTCTGTACTTGGAAAGACTGCTTATCTGGGTCCCTACGTTCAGTAAAAATACTTTCAGTTTTAAAAATGTTCATACCTTGCAGGTTTATGCGAACACAGTTTGCCAAACCATTTACTTTATTGCGTATCTCTCAATACACGGTTTCTTGTTGTACATTTTTTGACGTGCCTGAGGCTACGTTTTGTTTAAATTGGCTTTTTACTCGTATGAGGACTCAGCTCTTGTGAGATACGACGGTGCCGCAGGGTGAATGGTTCCCGAAGTTTCGAAGAAACTTAATGCCTTCCTTTTCAAGGTTCGAGGAGTTCTTCCTCGGAAGATTTTTAGTTTTCAGGTCGCCCTTTCATAGGTCACAGATAAAAATGTAGAGAACATTTTCAAATTCGTCAACTAAGAGAGAAGAACGCCGTTTCGGCGATCGCCGGCAGGATAAGTGTCTCGTATGGAACACGCCAGCAACTTCGAAAGTAGGACTTGTACATGCGACGTATCTTCTCAAAGCTTGTCCCTCGATTGGTCTCCTATGAGCAGAAGTGCCATCAATTTTGGCCGATAAAACATGGCTGTGCTTCCACACCTTCCTTAAAATCCAATTAGACCCTTGTGTTTTCTTGTTGCATCTGCCAATGAAATCGCAGCTACGAGGTCCTCATTTGCTGGATGTGTCTGAAATTAGGGAACAATCGCTAATCCTCCTCTATGTGATTCAAAAGTCAGCGCCAGAATTGCTTCCAGCAGTGGCAGAAAGGCTGGACCATTTCCATAATCTTAAAAGGAGAGTACTTTGAAGCGGACAACAAGGACCACTAAATAAATAAGCGTATCTTATATTTCTTTATCGACTAAGGCCCGAAACTTTTGCATACGCCCTCCTATATCTCTCACACCTTACATTTTCCGTACGTCACAGTGTCTTTCACTATAATTACACAATTTTTTATTAGTATTCTCTCTTTATGTCGTAAATTTGCACTTTCAATAAATTGGCGAACAAAAATCTGCATTCTAGTCTATCAAAAAGGGCAGCTGCTAATTAATGAGTGAAGAGTGCACGTGAAAATGAACAGTCTACATCGAATGGTATAGAGAAGCTTTCTGGCGTAGACTGAGGTAGGCGTGCCTCAGGCAGTGTACAGACTTTCAGCCAATACATGATGCTGTGTGAATGTAGCAATCGGCATCACACACCTGTAGGCAGAAAATCGCAGAATTTTTATGTGGCGATAGATCATTGTAGATCGTGCAACTATATAACGTTATGTGTTACATTTTTAGGAAAGAGGAAAGTAATATCATGGCGGCTTGGCAAAATGTTTAAATGCGCTTAGTTTTTGATAGGGGAATCCGTGAAATGTGGCCTTGGATATTCATAAGGTGAAATGTTAAAAGACAATATGTAGTTCCGGCGTCTGTCCAAGACAGTGTCTTCCAACCCGGGCTCCACAGAACATCTTAGGTTTTCCGCGAGAAATCGTGAAATAAACAAATATAAATTTTGAATTGCTGCGAAAGAATCCAAACATCCCTCGAAATATCGCGGGAGTATGCAACAAGCCACGTCATTCTCTCTAACACACCGACGTTTGATAGCTTTCAAGAGGGAAGTTTTAACAAGGCGATTTTAACTGCGAGAGGAAGTACTGCTTTCTTCGAAGACACGAAAAAGTCAGACTTTGTGACGAGACAAGTGGCTGCTGAAACTAGCCTATTTAGCACGTACTTCTACCAGGCAGTCACCTGTGACACCAGCATGCACGGCCAAAGAGAAAATATTCTAACTTGCGCAGACGAACTCCTTGCATTCTTTAAAATAAATTTTCGTGACAATAATTGAGCAGTAACTTAACTGACCTCCTCGATCTCAGCTGTATCTGGAGAGCAAACTTTCCTATTGGTAGGGCTTCCTCAATATGAAAAATTATTTTACGAGTTCCTTCATGGAAAACAAGTTAGACAACACTGGTCTAACACTTCAGAATTATAATATGCACTATGCCAACGGCGAATGTTTCTGTAACTTCTTTACTAGGTGTGTTGTAATTTACATATTAATTAAAGAAATCTTTGTACCTGTTATGGGCGATGTTCATATTAGGCAATAAGAGGAACAGATACTGAGTTTTCCACGCTTCTTGGAAAGACGGACGAGGTTTGTCTGATGGACATTACTGAGGAGGAGATCTCGTATCGATTCAGTGAGTCATGACAAGCCCACATTCGCCTGTCGAGGGCCACGCATGCCTGGGTACTTACAGGAGGAACACAGCAACCAGATCGCTGAGGATACAAAAGACAGTAACGATTAATATTTTATTCCTCGCAGATAAGGAATGGAATATGTGCAGATTTTATCTTCCAAATAAGCCTATTTGTTGCAGGACGCTGGGGTGTAACATTTTATTGCCAAGTCTGATGTCGATAGCCGCACACGAAAATGGACAGAGAACTGATTATAAGGAAGGACGTCCGTATTTGAATGTTAGAGGCCATGAGAGGTCAGTAGTTTCCCTGCAGGCTCGACAGTCCGGGTTCGATTTCTGGCAAGGTCTGGTCACAATTTACGTTTCTGACGAAGTGCAGCTTGGCTTCAATGAATACGCTGTAAAGGTCCTGCCTTGCCACAGTCAGGCGCAGAGATACTGAGGAAGTATGCAACCTTATATCTGTATACGTTGGAATAATGCGATGATTAACACTGGTGTAGGAGCAGGTGTCCTGTGCCTCCTACGGAATCTTACTGTATTCCTGAAGTATCCAGTAGTCCGGAATATTACATTTTGCAGATTGTTGTACCGGTGCCAACGTTTCGGAAGAGGTTCCTGCCTCCATTTTCAGGACAGTCCAATGCTCGTGATCTACACTAAAGATGGAAGCAGCAAGCATTAATTAGCTACAACTGGTTAATGCTGTTATGAGAATAATGAATGTTTATTTGGGAATTGTACCTGTCGCATAAACACGTTGTGTGGACAAAGTGCAGGGTACTTAATCATCAGTGACCAAAGTACACGCCGCACTCTGCATGTGTACTTTGACGGTTAGTAATTGAATACTGGTTGCATATGTACACGGGAGAGGTGAACCCGTCCAAAATGCGGAGATGTAAACGTTGCGGCAAAACACAAATAAGTCTGCAATTACGGCTGTGCTTCAGATTTTTGAAGGCAAATTAAGTGTACAAGTGCTGCCCAAAACTTGTTTCATTTCCTTGAGGCTGCTTCTCTTCTTAAAAGGAAAAGCTGGACCTTTTCAGTTCTCCATGCTCTGTGTGTATATTTTTCATTTCACGTTTTGAATAATCTGGCCGATTTTCACAAAACCCAGTATAAATTTGATATCAATAGGACACACCCTGAAGCATTGCTTTTTAATTTCCTACAGTCTACGGTAACAACATGACCGACTTGCGAAATCGAAAGACGGTGTCGATACTAACAATAATTTACTTTAGGCCCCTGAAGTGATGTATTGTGATAAATATTGAGCAAGTAGGCCTGTGCAAACTGAAGGTAGTGATTTGGTAGGAAATTAAAGTATGACTGCCGTAAAAAGCGTTCTTTGACTTAGGTTCCATAGCAATACTTAGTGAACAATAGAGCGAGGCAGATGAAGTCTGGGAAACAGACGGTACAACTGCGCTGTTTACGCATTACGTATGCAAGAACATTTTCAAGACAACAGTCACAAATATGGCGACAATGCCAATCTTTGTGGTCGTATCAGAAAAATTAATTTCTTTAAAAATGTAATAAAAGATTAATCACTTAACCGACAGTGTAGGAGTAGAAATTTGTGCAATAAGAAAGTACGTTTTGTGAATTCTAATAAGAAACCTTTCTTCCGTTTGCTGGATTCCCTTTTGCACAACGGAACAGGAGTAAGAACTAATTCCTAAAGTCAGATCTGTAGCCGCAAATCAAAGACAGCACGTGGCTGTCACATGGTACACTCGTGTCTCCACACTGCCATGTCCAATTGCCCTGTGCTTCCTTTCACTGGATCAGACAGACGTTTATAATCATCTGCAAAACGGAAATTAAGAAAAAGGCAAAATGCACAATAAAATTATCGTAATACATGAATACACTTATCGGTGGGACTGGGATAGCGAAGTCAGTGTAGTGACTAGGCTAAGGGTTATACGATCCAGGCTTCGATTTCCAGTAGAGGCAGGAGTTTTCTCTCTTCTTTAAATTGTCAAGATCTGCTCTGGTGCCCACCCAGTCTCCTGTCAAATTGGTACCGGAGTTAAAGCAGTCGGGGCATGATGTTGACCACCCACCTCCATCTGGCGCCGAGGTTAAGAGTAAGTGGAGCTGTACGTCTACTCCCCAACTAGGCCTTAATGGCGTGGACAGGGGCACAGTTATCTTTACTGACCGATGTGTGAATTAGGACACAGCCGGGACAACTGGATCGGATAGGAGAGGATTCAGTTTGAAAAGGTAATGTGTTGGGTGAATTTATTTCCATTTATTTGTATCCTACTTTCATGTATCAAACAACTACTTAAAAAATGATACTTGTGGGCCTATGTACACACACACACACACATATATATATATATATGTGTGTGTGTATTCACAAACGGACGCCCTTGAATCAGTGATAAAGCATTTGTTTTTTATTCGGGGAATGTAGCATATAGTGTTCGAATCGGCGTGATCCAGGAAATGCTTTGATTTCTTACCTGTATTAGGAAAATGAAGAGATACTTGCTTGTGATAAGCCTGAATGTTTTGCATCCCATAGCCTTTAGTTGTCTTCTTATCTGTATATTCTAAAACTGTCTAATCTCTACGTTGGTACGGTGTCGTTGCAAAAATTGTGTGCATTAACACAAAATATTGTAATAATAATAATAATAATAATAATAATAATAAATGAAAATTATGCCAAAAACTTGACGAGACAATAGAGCACATAAAGCCTATACCTGCATGTACAATATCCACACACGTTTATTCGTTTAAGTAAAAATATCCGTATTAGTGAGAAATCACAACTAACATAGGCCTATCCACCGATTAAATAAAGAGTGGATTTAATGTGTTCCATGTCCGTGCACTATATTATACAAAAACACCAACTACCAACAAATGCACAAAGAGAGTTTTATCATCAATCGTAATACACTCCTACATGTTTCGACCCTTCTGGGTCATCTTCAGGAAGAACTTTTTTGTTATCGTTACACTAAGGTTGCACTCCGTGCGGTCCCGGCCTGCAGGCCGGGACCACGTAGGGTTCACGCCTCCGAAAACAACGCAGTACACAGTCAACAGCACGTTCTCAATCAACTATAAAGTGCAACCTCAGTGTAACGATAACAAAAAGTTCTCCCTGAAGATGACCCAGCAGGGTCGAAACATGTAGGAGTGTGTTACGATTGATGATAAAACTCTCTTTGTGCATTTGTTGGTGATCAGTGTTTTTGTATAAAACAGTGGATATTAAAAATTCGTCCTTTGTTGCTTTTACACACGCTGATAGAACATTCAGTATGTATGTACATGCACACAATCTTGTATAGGCCTCATAGAATTCATTTAACGTAACTTCAGAATAAATTTTTAAAAGTACGCAACCTGCATCTTTGCAACGCAGCCTGAAGCCAATCGACATTTTGTTTTGTTTTTCACAATGAAGGGAATGAAATATTTTTAGCTTCAAGTTTGGAAACGTAATCATGATTACATTTTTCTTTAACTACATATCTCGAAAACCTTGCAAATATTTACCTTCCTTTACATTAAGAATAAGAGGGTCGGAGGAAATATGATTGACTGGTGGTAATAACGACTTCTTAAGTCGCTTGAACTGCTTTGTGACTGTACTGATTAATTACATTGTAATTTGATTGGACATCTTGCAGTGACTGAAGGAAATGCTTGTAATATATCCCGTGTTTTTCGCGAGGTGGCTGTGTCCACGTCTTCAAAAGAATGGTTCTCATTAATCGGACAATATGATCTTATTCCAGTGTTGTTCATAATAAATGCGTTAAACAGCTAGAATAACTGAGATTGAATATTAGTCTGTCCAGATCATCGAATTGAATCATTTATGGTTATGTTTCTGGGTTCTGTGTTGGGTTTTGTACGTTATACCTTTACAGTTTTTTTTCCAAGCACTATCTTATTCTTTGATTCCTTCTGGTTACAAAAGACTAAACGTGGCTTTTCGTAGTGTCAAAAACCCCCTGTATCCACCAAAGTTTCCTTTTTTGACAACTGTTTAATGTACCGGAAGACCAACCCATGAGGCCACTGTGATAAGTAAGAACACTGCTGAATGGAAATACGTATACAGCTAGAATCAGAAGCGTTTACACAGAGACACATCCAGTACACCTTCCTTCAGCGGGAATCAGTCTGTGTATGAATAGTCATTTATTCAACTGAGCAGCTCTTTTAAATTTAATATTTTAGTCAAGTTTAATAGTTCAGTCAAAGTGATGGGGCGCGTGTTTGTATATATATATATATATAAGGCTGTCATTCCAGCATACTTTCAAGAGCACTTTCCATCGCTTAAAGAAGAAAAAAGTGAAAAAGTTGTGCGAAGTAGAAGAAAAATTGATATGAGTGAGGTTTATAAGGTTCGAATAAATAATTATGTGTTAATATTTGATATTACAAGAGAAAATAGCTATGTGCAGTTCGGACAACTGCTGTTAAGAACGCCATCCTTGTGCTTCTTCCGTTGTCTGCCAGACACAAGACAGATCGATCGTGCGCGGTGCAGAGGCGATGTCGCAGGGTCTCTGGCGTTGCCCTAGGTCAGAGACGCCCTCTCAGAACCAATAGAAAAGGAAGTTTCTGTGCGGAGGTTGTGGTACAAGATATAGTGGGAGTAAATGCCAGGCAGACGTCCATCTATTGATCTAGTAGCTAGAGGGCGGTGGGCCGATAGATTATGAACTGAAGGAGAGTCAATATATTATTAAAGAATATTGGATTGATCCCTGTTTGGTCTAAGGGAGGAGAATGTGGTACAGTCACTCACAGAAGTTTCCTTGACGGTACCAACATGCTCGAGAAATTTCTGTTATCGTAGTAATTATTTCGAGGTACAAGGGAAGAAGTAAGTAGCCAGTAATGCATAATAATGAATTTATTGCTACACAGCCCTCACTTTCAGATTATATTTGTAGAATGCTTATTGCCGTAACTAACTAACTAACTCCATGGAGGAGAGTCCTTCTTGAGAAGCTAACAGGTCCTCATCTAGTCAAGAAATTCAGCGCATTTTATGGAACTTGAAGGTTCATTGCTGCGTTTACAAGAGCCCGCCACCTGTCCCTATCCTCAGCCAGCTCAATCCAGTCCATGCCCCCCGTCCCACTTCTTGAAGATCCATTCCAGTATTATCCTCCCATCTACGTTGGGTCTCCCAGTTGGTCTCCTTCCCTCAGGTCTCCCTACCAAAATCGTGTATGCATCGTGCTATATGGCCCGGCCATCCCATTCTTGTCCCTTTTATCACCCGAATATTATTTGGTGATGAGTGCAGATCATTAAGTTCCTCGTTATGGAACCTTCTCCACTCTCCTGTCACCTCCTCTCTCTTAGGCTGAAGTGTCCCCCTCAGCACCCTATTCTAGAACACGCTCAGCCTTATGCTTATTGCCGTTCTATTTATAAATGTTTTTCTTCACGTTCGCTACATAAGAAAGTAAAAATTAAAACGTAGGCCTATTGTTCTTTATTATATGGGGAAGGGGCCCACGGTGCACACTGAGCAGGCCGCTGGATAGGCCCAGTAACCAATCTGGAGCTTTGGAGAAGAAGCTGCTTGTTATCTATTCCGGTAAGCGAACCACGATTTCTCGGCCGATCAACCTGTAGCCTAGTCATACTGACTGAACTGCCTCGACTGCCAGGCCTTACGTTTTTATTGATTTGAAACAAAATTGCAAAAAACTGCAACTTAAGGTGTATAATTACAGAAATAATGTAAAAGCCTTGTAGGTGTGTGCCAGTTCTGAACACAGGATCAGTACACTTAACCATCATGCCCGTGCTGGAAACAGCCGTTGGTGGCAGACACTATTCCTACCCGATGAAATACACTCACTTACGTACTTTCTAGTGCACGTTTACATAGGCAAAATAGCTATCTGCTGTCTCTTGCTATCGAAATACAGGCATAATTTTCACTACATTGACAGTGTTTTTACTATTTAGCGTTTTAAATTTTTCAAGGCGCTACTAGCATTAGGGTTCTGTTTGGGCTTGTATTTGTAGGCGAGATTTGAGTCTGTTACGAAGTAAGTATGAACATTTTCGTCTTATGGGTTGTAAAGGTAAAGGTCTTCTCGTAGTAGTGGTATAACTTTATTCTTTCGTAACTTCTGCGCTAGATGGGGTTGAGTGTTCGGAGCTACGGCTTGGCTGCTCGAGGCTATCTTCGAGGAAAGGCGCTGGTACCCATTGTGCAGGGGGTTGGATGGGCCCCAGGGCCTGTCTGAAAGTGTGTGGAGGAGAGAAAATCTGTTGCCCTTACTGCGAACCCTCCAGCCCATAGCCAGACGCCGTACCTACTATTGGACTAACGTGTGCCGCCAGCAGCCTGTATACTGAGCCGGATAAATCCACAGCTTCACATACTGTTTCAACTCCAGCCTGCACTTTCTGGGTTTTAATATTACATTGAACATTGCAGATTGTTTTCTTTCCGCCCCATCTGCTGTATCAAAACTTAACACATAAGTGAAATTTTTCCTGTGACGCCATGAAGCATACGGGGCATTGAATGTCTACCTCCAGGCATTCTTCACCTCGGCCGACGAGATGGAGGGGAAACCAGTACAAGTAACGAGGGCCCGGCTGTCCGGAAGGGGGCCCAGGGCCCCTCTATGTTCCATATGTTTTTGTCTTTCTCGGTAGTATCATTATTTTCGGTTTACAAATTAACCAGTTACACTGCAACTGACATTCAGTCTTTCTGTTTAGGTGTAAAGTCTTTTAGCGAGACCGCCCTTGTTGCAGGGCCAGAATGCGCTCTCGGCGGGCCTGACAAGAGGCATTTCAGCGGCCGGCTTCATGCCTCTGCATCTTTACCGGCAGAAAATTTTCCCTCCCTGTATTGAATAGGAGGCTGATTAGTGATTAAAATTATTACAAGTATAATGTTGATTTCTGTCCTTGTGAGCGTGAAACTTGTCTGTCACAGTGAGGGTAAAACACACTCTGAGGGTCATCGACAACAGTGTGATTAGACAGGTTTTTAGACCTAACAGACAGGAAGTGACTGAAGGCTGGGTGAATTGCGTGGTAAGGAGCTTCATAACTTGGACTCTGCACCAGGTATCATTAGACTTATCAAATCGTGGAATATATGATGGACAGCAGATGTTGCAAGCATGGGAGAGAAGAGAAAGGCGTGCAAGGTTATTTGGTAACACGTTGATAATCCCAGTTGGCGTTTTAATACAGAGTTCTTTCTGGACGAAATGATCAGTCACCACCAACTTTCTCTAAATCTGATATTTATTTCAGAGCAACCAGGTTTCGGCTTTTATGAAGCCATCTTCAGACTGTTTCGTATCCAAGAACAAAATGGGCTCTACGTAATCATAGGGGAAGGCCATTTTGTAGCCGACGGCTAGAATGAACATTGTGCCCCCATGTGCAAGGTTTAAGTTAGTCAAATGAGAATCAAATGGCTTTATATAGGCAATTATTCGCTCACATCCCCAATGACATTGAAAAGGAGGTAGCATATTCCACCCGAAACGTCGGATGCACATTCCACTGTCACATGAAGACAACATCGAGTGACAGGTCCCGCATTAAGATTAAATCACTCTTAAAGCCTAAAATCAGTAAAAAATATACGTACTTGTTGGGCTGTCAGGCGTCATTGGAAGGCGACACAAGGCCTATTCGGTGTGAGGCAGAAGGCACACTCAAGTGACAGTTTACGATTGCAACAAAGCGTAGTATCTGTGAAATGTAGCGGTAATCGCCACCTTGAACAACTGCATAGAACAGGGTCATTGTCAGGCAGCTAACAGTCGCTCTTCAGGCGGCTTCCGTCTTCAGTGTTCTCCAACACTGAAGACGGTCGCAGGCACCATATTGTTCCGAGCCCAAAAGCAGGAAGACGGAGTTATTGCGTGATTATTCTCCGCTATAAAAGCCTCAGAGTTTATACTGGAAAAACTAAGCTGAATTGTTTTTAGAAGCCTGAATTTTGCATCTTGTGTTATAAGTTTGAAGAGGATTGGAAGCGTAGATGTCCGTCAGTGGAAATGTGCGCAGAAATATCTCTAAAATTTTAATAATCACCAACTTTTGCTTGCCTTCATAAAAAAGCTACTCGGATATTCTTACGTTAAAATATTAATCAGGCTGATTACTTTATCAAATAGCATTTCTGCCTTAGGCCTACACATAATACATAAATTAACCGCATAATGAGGAGACAATGTCTGTCCGTCCCTCATTTTACGATATATGCATGTTTAATCTCTGAAATTAACCACATGGAATCATTTTCAATAAAAGTTTACACTGGTGTCTGCACTAAACATAGCTGACGATATTTATATTTGTCCTTACCAGTGCAGTGTAGCCCCTGGTTGATATGAATTTCAAACTGAAATCATATCATGTACTTTGTATAAAATAAAGCGGTTCGCCCTGCAGAATATGTGCACCTGACATAATCGACAGAGCCTTTGTGATAAACATACACAGTTTTTATTAAGACGACTTTCCACATGGTTAACGTACAAAGAAGTGCAAGTAGAATCAAATTCTGATGGTGCGCATTATCCTATATTAAATCTGTACGCAGCGCCATTGCCTTTGCTGAAGTGGATTTCGTTTCTATCTAAGGTAAAACAAGATTATAGCCCATGGTACGAATATAACATATTGGGTCATCTTGAAATGAAGATAAATATGTCTCTACCCTGATGATGGAGACAAGACGTTTCTCCGAAATGTACACATCACGCACAACAGTTGCACGGTGTCACAACCCAGATGGCGACATCTTCAATTCTCAACTACATGAAAATTTCAATTCTGATTTAATAAACGTCCATCCAGCCAGCAGTTCCGGCTCAACGGCGACGGTCGAGCTGATGACTGGGCACAGAGCTGACACCGCCCGTGGGTTTGGTGGCACGTCATTCTAACTATTAGATTTATTGTGTTCCATGTCCGTGCACTATATTATACAAAAAAACATTAAACACCAACAAATGCGCAAAGAGTTTTTGCGTCAATTATAACACGCTCCTACATGTTTCGACCCTGCTGGGTCATCTTCAGGGAGAAACTTTACGTTGCCGTTACACTAGGTTGAGCGAAAATGTTTTCGCTCAACTGTATAGTGCAGCCTAGTGTAACGACGACGTAAAGTTCCTCCCTGAAGATGACCCAGCAGGGTCGAAACGTGTTGGAGTGTGTTATAATTGACGAAAAAACTCTTTGCGCATTTATTGGTGTTTAATGTTTTTTGTTTTTTTTATACCTAATTTGTGTATCGGAAACGGTGTCATGTAATGATCACGTTACTGGATTCGCTAGGTTTGATCGAAAGAAGTGTATGGGCTTAAGACTATATAGACAAAAAAAGGTAAAGTATACAGGCCTAAGGCCCAAGGGAGAGTAGAGGTTAGCCTCGGTGCTAGAAGAGGGTGGAGTGGCTAGCCCCACGTCCCGGCAGCTTTACCTTCCGGAAAGACCCAGTACCCATTGTACAGTAGGATGGGTTGGCCGCAAGGCCGGTCTGGACGGGTGCGGAAAATCTCGCCCCCACCGGGATTCGATCCCAGGACCGTTTAGCCCCTAGCAAGTCGCAAAACCGACTGGGCTATTCCGGCCGCTATATGGACTAAACGAGGCTTGAAAGGATCGGACGAACGTACTGCTGCAAGTGGTCGTGCAGTGTCAACCACAGCAACGGTGAGAAAGAGGAGATTCAAGCCCGTCCCTAGAAAGACCAGAGCAGGGGTAGGTAAAATGCGGTGTGTTCAAAAATGCAGTCCAAACCATAGAGACGTTCAATTATTCCGATAGAGCCCTACGTTGTTTCCCCACGTTATAAAAGGGGGGTTCTAAAGTGCACCTTTGACCTTCGCCATGTTCGTGTAGCCAACGTACCAAAATGAGGACCGCTGAAAGGATTTTCGTGAAAATTGTTATTGACCTGTTTCAGTAAAATTTGTTCCCGCGTTGGTTCAAGCAGATAGCTTTAACAAACCGCTTATATCACGGGTCTCCAACTTGCAGCCTGCCTTTTTGTATTATTGTACCCGCGGCCACATGTGTAAATTATGTATGTACAATACAAATTACACAAAAATTAAATCGGTTACGTAAACCACTAATTGTTATTTTCCCACGTGCGTCCCGCGAACCAGCCCAAAATAACGAGTGTCGCCCTTTGTCATAATATAGTTGGACGCCCTTGCCTTACATGGGGCTGTGGGCCACTTCCTGTTCGCATCTCAAGTCTAAACTGCTGCGTATTTAACTGAGCGAAAAATACTGTGCGTGAACTTTGTAGAAAAATATGAATCCCTCACGGTAAGTACAACTTTCTCTAAGCCTTGCTGTTTTCAAAGCAGTTAAACAAAAGTAAGCCAACCAGCTAAAATTCTTATTCTAGGGTTATGTTGCATAAATTACGTTTTTTAACAAAAATTTTTTTCATTTCTGTGTCCTTCCCTCTTCTGCCTACTCACGGTAGGTGTCGAGGTTGATTATTTTCACTTGATCACATTCAGACACACACCACAGGCGGTGGGACTCCTCTGGACGAGGGATCGGCCCGTCGCAGAGACCTCTACCTGACAACACAAACACTCACAAGAGACAGACATCCATGCCCCCGGCGGGATTCGAACCCACGATCCCAGCAAGCGCTCGGCCGCAGACCTACGCCTTAGACCGCGCGGCCACTGGGATGGGCCAAAAATTTTGTAACCTATTAAAAATTAATGACGTAGAAACTTTGCTTTCTAACGGAACTGCAAATGCCTTTCCCCATTTTATTGATCGTCCTTATTTTATTGATTGTTTTTATTTACAAATGCTATTCTAATTTAAATTATTATCATTTTACCTGTTTTTTATGTGGAAACGAAACTTGTTCTATAGTGGTACTTGAAAAACCTGCACTGAAGGTTTGACAAAATACTTTTACGCCGTCAGAGTGTAGCACAGTTACGTTACATTTGTCTGCTACGTGCTTCAATCGTCATGGCAATCCTGAGCATTAGTATACTTTAATGGAGTAAAGCGATATTGTCAAATTCTGCATTATTGCACGCCGTAAAATGGCCTATTTTTAAATAGAGTGAGGGTGCTTGAGGAAGGGGTTCTAGGGGAAATACTTGGAACGAAGGAGGAAGTCACAGAAGACTGGATCAAATGGCATACTTTGGAGTTCTGTGATTTGTAATATTCACCAAATCAAATAAATATGAGATGAGCTACACGTGTAGCATGTATACAAGACGTAAACCGCGAATAGAAAATTGTAGTCGGAAGGCGTGAGGAACGAATTCACATAACAGACTTAAGCAGAGACGTGAGGACAATAGAGTGCACACGACAAGAAATGGTTCTGAGTACGCTGAATCTGCGTTTATCTTTCGACACGCACTGCTGGCCAGTCCTTTTGATCACAGTAACAAACCTTTGGGTTCGTCAAGGACAGAGTATTTAATGGCCAGCTTAGCGAGTGTGCATTTCCAGGGACTCTGCTTAGTGGAGTTAGATTCAGGCCCAAGATCATGTAACGGTGTAACAAAGGGTCCATTAGATTAGGTAAGTAGTAAAAGACGCCCCTTCCTGTTAGGCAACAGGTTCATTATCCGTGCATTTCTTAGTGTGAAAGGACAACCCTCCATTCTGTACTCACCCCTTTTTGTCAACCCTTTCCATGCGGCCGCCCCCCCCCCTCACCTCCTACTGTAACTAAATAACAATAACAGGAATGAGAGAGCGGAATGCGCAGGAAGGGTCAAAGGGTTGCGCTGATCCGGGTAATAGTCCTGCAACAACGGGGACGCTAAACAGGCGTAAACAACCGCAGCAAGTGCACTTGTCGTTACCGAGGCATCAGGAGTTAAAGTGGCACAAGTGTGCAGCCCGGCAGCAGGGTCATTGTGCTGCGCTTGGCAGGGTGAATGTAATGATACGTGCACTGGCCTCACAGCTCTTCATGGAACGGCTTACAGAGTAAAAAGTCAAATTATTATTATTATTATTATTATTATTATTATCATTCACTTAGTTGATTTACTTGCTGACACAGAAGTGTCGTGACAAATTACAAAATCAACATTAATGTAAAAATAACACACAGGACAAACAAAAATAATAATAAAGCATAAGAAATAATGCAATACAATTCAATTAACCAAAAACCAAAAATAAAATGGGAGAAGTTGAACGTAGTAGTAGTAGTAGTAGTAGTAGTAGTAGTAGTAGTAGTAGTAGTAGTAGTGTTTTTACCCTGTTTCCTCGTAAAGCTTTATGAAACTCGATATTAAAACGGTGACATTAGAGTTCTGTCCGTTCGTGTATCCTAACTCTGCAGCAACACAAATATCAGCGCCGTGCAAAGTGCTGCAGTGGAAACACTGGCGCGTCTAAACATGTGGTTCCAAATAGTAGGCTCTCGTATGAATTTGGGGAATATAAAATTTCTAACGGAACCTTAGTCTGCCGATCTGTTTGGACGTGTGCTATTTAACGAGGCGTGTGGATGGAGCTGAAGTATAGCTCCACTTATTCTTAATCTTTGCCCTAGTTGCGGCGGTAGTCAACTTCACGCCCCAGTAGGTTTATCGCAGACAAAGAGCCCGAAGTACCCATTCGGTAGACGATGGCTGAGCCCCAGACCCGCTCTGGACGTTGCGGAGTTCTCACCCTTTCTATAGCACAAACCCACCTTATGATAGCAGTTACAGGGCAACGAGGCGACATTTGCTCTAACATACTCTGATATTCTGATCATGACACAGGCTTTGTCGTTGCACATTCCTCCTACATCTTGGTAATGAAATACAGTACTACGTTTTGTCATGACCCAGGACAACACAGTGTGGATTCCAAGCATCGTAAATACCTTGAATCTCATTTTGAGTTCCCCGTTTCTCTGGCATATTCGGTCGCATTATTGAGCGATTAATGCCCGAAGTTTCGTGACATGATGATATTTCCATCTTCAAGGATCGTGAAGACGGAACAAGCACGCTGTGCCGAAAGTCGGTCACTAATCACCCAGTGACGCGGAGCGATATCTGGGAACGGAGAGCTGAACTGCACCGCTGCGAAAGCATAAATCTTACTTTGCTTTCTTAACTAAACCCCTTGCAAATGTTCTAAACCAGTAATGATTATTAACCCTTTAAAGAGGAAATGCATCTGTCGTATATAAGGACTCCAAAGTATTGAGGCACATCGTCGATGCATCTTGGTACGTGAGGAACAGTGATCTCCACAGGGATCTCGAAATAGACACTGTGGACAAAGAAATAAAACGGTTGGCACGGAAACACGAGGATAGGCTCCACCAGCACACCAATGTCGAGCCTTTACAACTCCTGGACAACAGTGATATAGTGAGAAGGCTTAAGAGGGTAAAACTCTTCGAGCTAGTGTAAAGTGTCAGTGAAAAAAGCGAAATTGTGCTAGTGAAACACAAGAAAAACCTGTCTAACTACAAATGCCAAAAACTAAGGAACGCAACTGGGTGAACTCTTATATTAAGATTAAACGTAGCATTTTAGGTAACAAAAAAATTGCTCATTAGTCCTAAGACTAGTTGTAATAGTAGAAGCACCCAAAAAAATGTATAAGGACTCAGTGCGTACCGCGCTGTGAACACTCTCGACGTCGGTTGTAGAAACCAGTCTCTTAATGTTTTATAAGGCAAAAGTTGCTGTTTGTCCTGAGATCCGTACAAAACACATAAATAGACTGTGTGGGCAGAACTTAGAATTTTTTAACGTTAAACCTGTCTGTACGTAAGGTTACCACTAGTCTTCAAAAGTTTAATACGTTTCCCTTGTGCTAGGACCGGAACCGCTCAGTCTATGCAGTGGGTAAGCTACGGACTGGACGACTTCGATTTCAGACAGAGGCAGCAGTATTTCTCCTCACAGTAGCAAGACCGGCTGCAGCAACTACTCACAATCAGCCAATGGGTGTCAAGGTAAAACAACCGGACCGTGAAGTTAACCACTCACCTTCATTTAGTGCGAAGGTCAAGTGTATGAGACAGCACCACTTTGCGTAGCCCGTTACAAGGGAGTGCTTAATTAGGTACAAAGGCAAATTTACCTTGTCATGTGCTGCTTCCATGTGTATCAGTTGGAAAGACGAAAGAAAATGAAAGCATGAAGTAGACTAGGCGGTTCAGGTTAACGCAGACTGCCCTACACTGGGTATTGCTAGGTAAGCAGTGCTCTGATTATGCAACCCGAAATTTAACGTATGATGTAACACTGAGGCGCCTTCGCGTAACCATTATTGCCTTCAAGAAGCAATAAATATTACGTATTCTCAGTGTGTGTGTGTGTGTGTAGCCTTGTTTATCCAGCATGCATACGCCGTAATATATTGTCATCTGTGGCCTGTCTGGCTCCAAAAAGTTTTGCCACATTATCTCCTAAACCGCAAGAGTTTCGAACAAAAAATCATTGAATGCAAAAATGTGTTTTGATTTTCTTTACACCTTTTGTCTGAAACATTTCTCATTCTAAGGAGAATTGAGGGAGATGTTATCACACATGTACATTTCTTCCCAGTGGCGCAACAGCCCCTAGTGGTTCAGAACCTTTTCATTACTGAGTCTTCACGATCACACTCAGACACGCCACACTCGGTAGGACTCCTCTGGACGATCGATCAGCCCAACGCAGAGGCCTCTACCTGACAACACACAACACTCACAAGAGACAAACATCCAGGTCCCCGGCGGGATTCGAACCCGCGATCCCAGCCAGAGAGCGGCAGCAGATCTACACCTTAGACTGCGCGGCCACTGGGATATCACAAATGTACATAGGACTCGTTATTATTGTCAGATCTTGACGAAACTTAAATTTTTGGGAGAGATTTTCGAAAAATGCTGAAGTATCAAATTTCATGAAAATCCGCCCAGTGGGAGCCGGATTGTTCCACGCGGACGGACGGACGGACGGACGGACAGACAAACAAACATGACGAAGCTAATAGTCGCTTTTCGCAATTTTGCGAACGCGACTAAAAACCGCTAAGACAAATCAGCCATTGGATTCAAAACACAAACGGCTGAGCCCAATTCAAATTATAAAATCTGATTTCGTTTACACATTGTCATCCACTTCCGTAGAGTCATCCTTTATAAGAGATTCGCTTACCAAAATTCTGTGTTTTTCTTGGTTCTCTAACAGGATGTTGACATGCAAGTTACTTCGAACGTCATTTTTCATTTTTCTTATCTCCGAATAGCTAGCAGACGAATTTCGTGTGCTAGAGAAGTCGTATTCAAATATTGGCCGGAAAACCAGCTGCTCTGACTAAACTTCGTTGATTCCTTCTGTCACTCCAGGAGAATGGAGTATAATGCGTCAAATTAAGCCACGACTATTTCGTTCTAGATCCTTTGTAATGTATTATCTAGTACTCCTACTACCACTGGACACTATTCGCACTGACGGCGTCGTTAAATAAGCTATAAATAAATAAATAAATATTTTGGGTTCCACATTTGTTGACTGGAGTTGATCTGTTTTTTAACACACTTTCCTACAGAGGTCGACTACCTGAAAGAAGATTTCATTTTGGCATTTGCCTGTTTTCTTACAGCTGTTTGTTAGCGCGGGAAGAAAGGGTTCAGTGCACTACAGTACCAGCGGATGAATGTTGAAGTGACAACGTAAAGAGAATAAGGGGTTGACACGGCCCTTCTTCCTGAGGTCAGTGTGCATATAGAATAGAGTACAAGCCGTGCGAAAATAACAAACATTGCAAAATTCCTCTTACAGTGATGTAAGACGGACATTGACAAGGGAGGGGCGGCTTATGTGACAGCAAATTTTGTGACTGTTAGATGGTGTGCTGCATGGAAAGTAATACGCACCCTGTCCGGACTTCAAGCTAAATTATTGCAATCAGAAGCCGTGAACATTTTAAGTATCAGTTAGGCCCATTGTAAAGTATTAGGTCAATACATGATAGAATATAATAAAAAATTCCTATGACGTGTAACTGTGCCTTTGGCGGAATGTCTGTGTAGCTGTTAGTGCTGCTTATCAGCAGTTGGACGTGTCTGGAAAATGGAAATCAGCGTCAGTCGCGTCGCGCGCTGTTCGCATGTCGATATATCGAACTTTGTCTTGACAGGCTTCACCTTTGAAGAGAAAAGCGCTTATCGTAGGGGGAAGCTACGGGCTTCCCTTCAGATGTTGCTACAGAATTTTTGGAAGTCAAGAAAAAGCTGAAAGTCGCTTAATTCGTTTCTCATGTCCGTGAAAGTCTGTACTGCTCCGTCTGTATGTCTGTATTACTAGCTGTATGCCCTAAGTGCTGTATCTGTTAGTCCGCACCCCTCTTTCTGGAAGTCCCCACGCCTGTACGTGACAGTTTACACTGCCACACCTCTGAGTCCGGATTGCTGTATGTGCAAGTCTCTTTGACTTGTATCCACCAAGAACTAACTCAGCCAAGTAACTACCTTTGCGGGATGGAGGGATTGCGTAGGTCCAAGGCGTTCGACGCTGCTCTGGGGTACACACATCAGGGGATGGGTAAGGCCTGCCTTTTACTATGGGTAAATGGCCCTCCCTCTGACTCTGACACTAGATCTCACCTATCCTCTAATTTAGTAATGCATGGAGCCTAACACCCAGTCCCCCTTACTTCATCATGTGAGTATGCTTATTTTTATTTTCAAAGGACGTAACTCCTATTAACGATTAGATAAAATTCCTGCTGGGAATCGAAGTTTGGTGTCCATCCCTGGCAAGTCACACACTTTACTGTTTACCTTTACTAAAATGTGTTAATTACTCGATTTGCAATTCCTTTAGCTGTAATACCAAGAAGTATCTCAGCCAGTGTAGAGGTTAGGGTGCGCGGTGAAAGTCCGTGGGTCGTGGTTCGATTACCAGAAGCACAGAAATGTTCCTTTCTACCACCTCCTCTGCAATGAATATGGGGATCCCTTTCCGCGAGTCTAAAACAGACGAAGCGTGAAGCTGACTACTTAGCTTTACTGAATACCTTAATGTAATAAAGAATAATATCCTCCCACACATCCTCATGGCGAAGGTGAAGTGGTTATTAAAGACCCGCCATTTAGGCATGTGGAGAGTAAAGGAGTAGCTCAATATAGCAAACTTTTTATTGGTAGACCATGTAAGAGAAAGGCTGAAGACCTGCTTAAATTAAGCAGGCATCAACTAAAAATGGCAGTTGCGTTCCTCATGGGACATGTTCCTGTGAGAAGGCACCTGTATATTATGGGCCTGTTTGATGGGGATCCAACCTGCAGATTTTGCAGGATGGAGACAGACACAGTGCAGCACATTATTTGCTGCTGCGAGGTGTTGGCTCCACGGCGCTATAATGTCTTTGGGAAGCTGTTTGCTGAGCCAAAAAAATAAGCACAGATTAAGTAAGGGAGCTTTGCCTCTTTATAAGAGGCAGAGGGTTATTGAACCGGTGCTGAATGGAGTGTTTAGGGATGCACAATAAGCCTAAGGCTGAGGTGCATCAGGGGCATCCGTTGACGGGCCCTAAAGAAGAAGACGAAAAAAAAGTAGCTCCACGTATTCTTAATTTCGGTACTGTGTGGGGGTAAATGGTCAGATTCACAGTCCAAAAGGGCTCTTGGTATATATTTGAGACCCCCGATTCGGTGTGGGTGAGTTGGCAGGTTGTCTGTGTGCAGATCATGAAGACATATAACAGCATGAAGTTACAACACCTCTCATTCTTATGGTCGGCATTATCTGGACGTCAGTGGTCAGGTTCTTGCCCCGGCCGCTTTAACCCCAGCGAAAGGTTTCCCATCCGCACTGATTAGGAGTCTGAGTGCACCGCAAACTCAGTGTGGACTCTGTGGAGAGGAGAGTAATCGCGTACCCTTTCCGGGAGAAGACCCCCCCCCCCAAGTCCCTTTCCAGCCAGCCAGAGGCCTAGTAACGATGCGTAATTAATGAGGCATAGTGACAACCGTACTTTACTTTTTACCTTTATTACATTAGCGTCTGCCAATCCCAGTGGCCGCGCGGTCTAAAGCGTAGATCTGCATCCGGGCGCTTGCTGGGATCGTGGGTTTGAATCCCACGGGGGCATGGATGTTTGTCTCTTGCGAGTGTTTGTGTTGTCAGGTAAGGTCTCTGCGACGGGCCGATCCCTCTTCCAGAGGAGTCCTACCAACTGTGTTGTGTGTCTGAGTGCGATCAAGTGAAAATAAACAAACTCGATACCTGCTGTGAGTGGGTAGAAGAGGGAAGGACAACGACGAAACATTAGTATCTGAAATGGATACATTCATAACGTTGTTTCTCAAGAGTGCTATATTTACTGTAGTCACCCTTATATCTCGTCCTATAGCAGTTCGTTTTATTGAAATTTGCTTGTAACTACTTAGCTTCTGACTAACACAAGCACAGAAACAGATAAATAGTACACACAGACACACTGAATACATATACACAGAATTTAACATTGAAGCAATTAGAAGCAACCTCTTACTCATTGTGGAGCAAATTTCAGTCCTTTCCCGTTGCAAGGAGCAAAAGCCTTCTGAGAATCTAAGTTTCCTTGGCTTCCTTTATTACTATGAGGATTCACCCTTTTAAGACAAAACATGTCTGTTTTATAGAAGTACTCATTGCGTACCGCGCAGTAAACACCCTCCACCTCGGTTATAAAAAACAATCTGTTAATATTGTATAAGGCAAAAGTCCATGTTGGTTCTGAGATTCGCACAGAGCACATAAATGCTATGTGAGCATCGTGTAGAATTCCTGAATGTTAAACCTGGTGGTATGTAAAGTTACCGCTAGACTGTAACCTTTTAAAGCCTAGCGGTAACTTTACGTACCACCAGATGTAACATTAAAAATTCTACGTGGTGCCCACATTGCGTTTATGTGTTTTGTACGGATCTCAGAACAAACAGCAACTTTTGCCTTATGAAACATTAAGAGGTTGGTTTTTATAATCGAAGTGGAGAGTGTTTACAGCGCGGTACGCACTGAGTCCTTATATAAAACAGATACGCTTCGTATTTAAAGGGTTAAAAAGGTTAAGTCTTCTCCGATGTGACTGTGTGTCGTTGGACGAATTTTTGAAAGATCGTAGTGCTGTCGACTTCTTCAGCGTCACGAAGTCCCAGAATAGTAGCCACTTGCATCTTCATCAGCACCGCTGTGTGAGACTTACACCTCGCGTTCATTAACCGTGTTCAAAAGAGTCCGTCTTTTGTCCGTAGCCTGAGCCACACTGACCCAGTCCACATTATCCCATTCCGTTTAAGATCCATTTTAATATTATTTTTCCTTCTATGCGTAAGTCGTCATGTTTTCTCTTTTCTTTATTTTCACCCAACAAAAGCCTTCACACATTTTTCTTCTCCCCATACATTTCACATGCTCCACCCATCTCGTCCTCCGTTTTATGGCCAGCCGAGTAATATCTGGCGAGGAATATAAGCCACGAAGTTCCTCAGTACACAATTCTCACCATTCTTCTGTTACTTTCTCCCTCTCAAACTTATATTATCACCCTATTCTCGAACACCTTTCGCCTATAGTTTCCCATAATATGATAGACAAAGTTTCACACCCATACAAAACAACTGGAAAAATTATCCCTGTGTTACACTTTTAACATGACTTTTAAGGTGAGATGTTACTAGACCCTTGCCCAAACGGCAAGCTCAAGGACCACCCCTTGTCATTTTTCAGCCATTGCTTTTTCAATGTGTGAGCGGGTACAATGCTTATCTGGATGCTGCCTTCTCTGTGCGCAGCCCGAGGGCGCGCCATTCTGTGAAGCATATTCCAATTCGTTTCATAAAGCTAAACAAAGCTGTAGCATTTGACTTAAGTCAGTCTTGCTGTGAACAGCAAAAACGTAAACAAATTTCAGGCATCCCCCAAGATAGCCCAGTGAAGGGAAGCCGGGTTCAACGAACGAGTTCTTTTAAAATAATAATTTAAGTAGAATGACTGGAGCGATTTTGAAACCTCGTGTAGTAGACACAAACATGTTTGCCATTTTCTATCCCTACAGACACAAAAATCTTCTACCTGTCTCATCCTTCGTGAGGTCAATGAACGAGTTACCTGGGTACCCTACACATGCACGAAAATATCGTGGGAAATCGCTATAGATTTGGTCCATGTTTCTGTGGGCCCTACCTGTCACTTCCAGCAGGTCGGTGAACCCATTATCGCGTAAGGGAGTCCGAGGGTTTGGAGATCCGTACTCAGTGGCGGCGGGACTCTCCGAAGCACTGGATAATAAAATTTGTTAGAAGCGCGTTTCTTCTTTTCCTAATTTACTACTTTTCTGTACAGCCTTGACCCCGTGTTTCATATTCTGTCCATAAACTCTGCCGCCATCGCCTGTGGTTAAGGTTGGTGCCACATTCCTTGTACAATCAATTCCAATGGATTATTTTTTCAACATATATGATATTATTGAGTCAGAGGAAGAACTGAATCTTCAAAATGCGGTTCAACTGATGCTCTTTTTCTTGAAAGATCTTAATAGGGTCACTCAGAAAACAATACGACATGGTGTAAAATTTCTGAACTAAAAAGTCTGCATTCTTTTGGCCTATATCAGACAGATTTGTTGCCTAGAGATTATCAGCTGTTTCCACTAGTGAAGCAAAGTCTTGGTGGTCACAAGCCGATCCCAGTGGCCGCGCGTTCTAAGGCGTAGGTCTGCGGCCGAGCGCTTGCTGGGATCGTGGGTTCGAATCCCACCGGGGGCATGGATGTTTGTCCCTTGAGAGTGTTTGTGTTGTCAGGTAGAGGTCTCTGCGACGGGCCGATCCCTCCTCCAGAGGAGTCCTACCCACAGTGATGTGTGTCTGAGTGTGATCAAGTGAAAATAAACAACCTCGACACCTACTGTGAGTATGTAGAAGAGGGAAGGACTACGAACAAACGAACGAACGAACGAACGAACGAAGTTTCAAGATGATAGGTAAAAGTAAATAGAATACGATGGCTGATAAGGCAGGACACGGACTCCTATTAAGAGGGCACAGGAAGGCTCGGCCCACAATATTATAAATATCTCAGTTATGTCACAGACTACGTGGAAAATTAGTGGGGTAGCCGTAAAAGTATATTCCGAAATGTTCCCATAAGAGCTGAAATTAAATAACCAAAAACATGTGCATTTTATAAATGTTTTACCGGCCCTCATATTACTTGAGAAGAAGGTTTTGACTGGACTCTAGAGCCAAGGGATGAGTTTTGAAGGGACAACGTACACAGAGTGCGGTACATTCAACCCCTTCTTCTGAGGTCAGTGAACATTAAAAACACAGTAGCAGGGAAAACGTGTGAAAACACCTGTTTCTGAATGTTGTAGTTTAAATGTTTTGGAATGAGAAGATTTTTTACTTTGTACTTACACCCTTTCCTTTGGCGGTAAAATACGACACTATTCATCAAGTTATAAAATTATTTCCAATTCAGGACGTCGTGGGATCGAATCGCAACTCTCGAGTTGACTGCCAAGACGACTTTCTTCCAGCGCATATTTCACATTTAACACAAATACATATTTCTTTACCTTAATGAAGCATTTTCTAATTAATTGATAACTTCTTTATTTAAGTGTGTTAATTAGCGACTGTGACAGTCGCTAAGATTGTATGGCGTTGGTGACTGTGAATTAACGAGTGAATATAAAACACTGGATGAATGATACTGACAGTGAAGGCGCGAACTCTATGGAGAAACTCTCTTCCGACTGACATTGCCGTTCACAAACCGCCATGGACTAGGCTCGGACTGAACGCGGATCTCCACGGCGGGAGCCCGAGCCATGACACGGCATTTTGGAAAGTGTTAGTGTCTATCGCTGTATCGTTCTCCCTCACCTTTTCCGCCTGAATACGGAGACAAATCCAGTGAACTAAACTCTGTGCTTCTTTAACCTGCGACAATGGACAATATCCATAATATCCTGCTGTTCATTACTACACGCCATATTTAGAATACTTTAAAGCTGAATGACGTAAATTTTCTTCACAACGGTTGAGTTTACAATACCGAATTATGCATTGGCACATCTCGGTGGAATTTTTACAAAGAATCAGTCACAGCCAACTCTGTTGTATCTCTTTATTTGGAGATTTGAGCTACAAGTTTCGGCCTGTTATGGCCGTCATCAGGCTCCTCTGAACATGAACATTGGAACTGTACTTTCTGAAAGTACAGTTTCAATGTTCATGTTTTCTAGAGGAGCCTGATGACGGCCATAACAGGCCGAAACTTGTAGCTCAAATCTCCAAATAAAGAGATAAAGACAGAGTTGGCTGTGACTGATTTTTGTGAAAATTGAAACATACGCCAACGGGGATGTTGAATATTAAAATCCTTGGAATTTATTGCTGCCATTTTCTGATCCTGTTTGTAAGTACTATCAGTGACGCAAATTTCCCCAAAACTCACATAGGCAATGATAAACCTTGCTGTAAAAGTCCTACGTTAAGAGTATTGTCCCAGTAGGTCCATATTGTGTGTTCTCCTCAGTTTTTGACTGGCTTGGTGGATCAAAGCGTAGATGGAAGGTTGGTATTGGGATTGATCCCAAGGAAATGGAGTGGGAGGCTGTGGATTGGATGCATATGGCTGAATTCATAAATAAGTGGCAGGCTGTTGTAAACACGGCAGTGCCTTTTCGGATTCTGTATATTCTATAATATGTGAGGAATTTACAAAAACACTAACCACCAACAAATGCACAAAGAGAGTTTTATCATCAATCGTAACACACTCCTACATGTTTCGACCCTGCTGGGTCATCTGTGGTCTCTGTGGGCAGGCCGGGACCACAGAGAGTTCACGCCTCCAAAAACAACGCAGTACACAGTCAACAGCACATTCTCACTCAACTATAAAGTGCAACCTTAGTGTAACGATAACAAAAAGTTCTCCCTGAAGATGACCCAGCAGGGTCAAAACATGTAGGAGTGTGCTAGATTGATGATAAAACTCTGTGCATTTGGTGGTGATTAGTGTTTTTGTATAATGTAGTGCACGGACATGGAACACATTAAATGTGAGGAATTTATTGACGGGCTGAGGAATTTTGAGGTAATTAGCACAAGTTGTTTTCAAGATTTGAGATGCGCGGTCTTTAGGCGAATGGCTCTTGATATTTCGAGGGATAATACTGTCTTCATTTCCAGGGTCAAAAGTTTCAACAGAGTGACTGCTTGACCCCGAAAATTAAGGCACTACCTTCGTCCGAAACGCCAGGCAGTACAAACCCGAAGACACAGCGACACATCCCCGCGGCACAATTTTTTATAATTATTTTATTATGCTTATCTTATTTACTGGCGACACGAATAATTTTTTCCTGTATTTACTCTAAAAATATTTGTCTTTACTCTCTTTTTCAGGCGTATAACCCCTGTTTCTTTTACAGAGTGGAAGTATTTTAAAAGAGAAGCAGAAAAGGTAAAGTTGGCAGAGATATCAGTGGTTTTGATCCCACAAGGGTCGGCTGAGAAAGACGGCTATATAGGCAGGCGGGATGGCGGCCGGAAGTGGACCGGATTCTTCCCTCGGTCCTCAGGACATTGACACCCACCAAACCTCAGGCATATGTAAGAATTCATTCGCACAATTTCCTGAGACCCTGATAATTATTTCTTATTGGCTCAACGCCTGTCTTCCCTAAGAAATTTTTATTTATTTGTTTTCTTTCGTCGTTTCCGGTAGCACTCATCCGACACCCTTCCGTTATATGCCGATTAGTTGTCGATAAAGTTTCATTAGTCGTGGGGGCCAGGTCCCAAGAACGGCCGCGAAAAGCGAAAATTCGCGAACAACTAAACTCCTCGCCAAAAACAATGTTTCAGCTTTTTTTTTTTAGATACAATGTGTTGGGATGCTGCTTCTTCCCCCATCCTCCTTTCAGTTCCTTAAACGTCATGCCGTACGGCTCGAAGACCCTTCCGAGATGTCGAACAGTTTTGATACGTCTGTCCATTAAAGGGTCCGAGTGATGTACTTTTATCTTTGGGACGACGTCGCGAATTTGCAAACCCGCCGGTTATTACCCCACGAAAACCGAGGGATGAATGTACTTGTCATTTTATATGAAATATTACATTTTTTGTCCCGTGGTTTCTATTTTACGCTTTGTTTCCTTCTCCCTTACGTTTCCTCCTTCATTTCTTTATAGACTTAATTGACTAATTAACCCTTTAAAAACAAGGCGCATCTGTTGTATAAAAGGACTCCACTCTCCACTTCGGTTATAAAAATTAATCTCTTAATGTTTTATAAGGCAAGAGTTTCTGTTTGTTCTGAGATCCGTACAAAACACATAAACGCAATGTGGGCACCACGTAAAATTTTTTAATTTTAAACCTGGTGGTACGTAAAGTTACCGCTAGGCTTTAAAGGGATAATTACCTTTCTGGCGAAGATTATCGCGGAACGAAAGCCAACGTCCGTCTGTTTAAGACACCTTGATTGTTACGGAGCCGAAGTTTGCATTACCGTTACGGTATGATGCATGAGGTTCCTACGGACGCGAATACTGAGATGTCTTTCCCGTATATGAGATCCGGTAGTCGGATCGATTGTTAGGGTACAATAAGGGGACCAAGCGAAAATGTTACACAGAAGACATGACCATAGCAGACACTGCAGAAGCTTTACCGCGCTGTATGTAGCAAATGTAAACCTCCCTGCTTCTGCAAAACTGTGGTGAGTGTAAGATTATAAATTCCGGGAGAAGTGCCAGCAGTCTGATACCGGAATATTCAGTCACCCTTTTATGCCACAAAGCATAAGTCACGCTAGAAGATTGTTAATTTTGGCGCTTACACGCGTGTCACGGAGACGCCAAGCACAGTGTTCGCACGATATAAGGCCGATACTGCCGTGAACCCTGTGAGACGCTGGACCCTGTGTCACATCCCTTTGGATCCACAGGCATATGTAATTCTTTTTTGTATGTTTATGTCGTCCTGTAGGTAGAGGCTTTACGACAAGCCGATCACATGTCCAGGGTGTCCTACCGAACGCCTACAAATAGGATTCATAAACCCAGGAAACAGAAGGTCCTCGGTTGCAGTGGCTTTTGATGCTTTGTAACTAGATGGGAATTAAATGTGAAGTTAACGCTGCTTAATTAGACCAGTGGGTCTAATTAGCCTCAGTGCTAGATGAAGCTTTAGCCAGCTTCAAGCATCAGCGCTTTACTACCGGGAAACCAGCCCGTAGAACTCAAAGGACAGGAGCCGTTCTGGGCCCCAGAATCAGTATTTCAGCCCATTGCCTGGGTATTATTCTGAGTGCGCTATATCAGCCTGTACACTTATTCGTCTGTATTACAAGCATGATGGCTGGAAATGGCAAAATTGTCTAGCCGTCTGTGGTGCCTACGTGAAGAGTAATATCGCATTCTCTGAACCCAGTCGGTGTGTGCACTATGCGAGGGGCCTTGTTGCCATGTGTCTTGCTTTGGATCCGCCATGGAGCCATTTCAAGTGCCTAAATAGCAAACTAGAGCGCCTACATCGTGACAACTGAATAAGAGGAGACATCATCACATGTAACAAAATTTAGCATTGCGGTAACGCACGAAACAGCTTTCCACAAATGTATCCACCTACCGCTTCTGCGACCTCTCAATATCTTCACACGTCATGTTTGTGCGCAAGTGCCAGGTTGGTCAGTATGTTGTTCGCAGGTAATTCGTACACGTGACTTCGATAAGAAATACAGAAAGTGTCTCGGTTGCACCCTTTTACACCCTGTGAACCGGGTTAGTTGACGCAGCGGTGAAGCGACTAACCTACGGGCTGGGCGACCGAGGAATCTTGGTTCGGTTTCCTACAGGTGCAAAAGATTCTTCTCCGAAACCTCCAGACTAGCTCTAGAGTGCGCCTAGACTCCTATTCTGTGAGTGCAAGAACGTAAATCTGACCACTGACCTCCCTCTACTGCCGAGGTTAAGAATGCGTGGAGCTATACACCTTCGTCTCACATGCCTTCATGGCGTGCGCAGGGACTGCTCTGCTTTCACCTTTATCTGGTACAACCCAGTTCGTAGGAAGTTCAGCAAACCAAGGAACTTCTAGCCTTTTCTATTACCCGAAGTTTCATTATCGGGTTCACAAGAGCTGTCTGTACTCAGCCAGATGAGTTGACCTCGCTTAATCACACCTTGTCTTCTAAAGGTATACAGTCGAACTCGGTTATAACGTCAAGAAAGGGACTGAATATTTTGTGTAGTCATAAACAAGTGTCGTTATAACCGAGGAGTATAATGTTATGTCTAACAGCGAGGAATTAACTGGTACCACAGAATATTTGACGCTATAGAAGAGGCGTCGCATAAACCGATGTTGTTATAGCCCGGTTCGACTGTACTTCGGTAATGTCCTTCCATATGCACCTGTATCTCCCAAACGTTATGTTCCGACTAAGGTTTTTATGTGTTTGTCGTCCTTGCAAAGGGTGTTCCGTGCCCCGGCCACTCATGATGCTTGCTTTTATCATGCTAATTATCCTGCGTGAAGAGCACACATATTGGGCTCCACACCCTGCATTTCTCTTCAAATTCCTCTTAATGCTTTTTGGTTGGATATTCTTCCCGGCGTCCTCTCTCCGGTTATCCCCATTCTAATATGAAAGTTTTGGTCCATACAAAAAGCATTTTATTTTAGGCTCTGATTTGTAATTTCCCCAAATATGAATTACGTGGCCTTAAAGTTGTGTGAGTGTTCTCCGAAGTTTGCATATCGTCCTGTCGTGCTGTGCGCCTACTGTACGTCACGCAGTATTCACCATACTCATGCGCGGTGTGCAAGTACATGCGCGGTGTGCAAGTACATGCGCGGTGTGCAAGTACAATGACCACCACGAAACTTAGTCGCAAAGGAATTATTTCTTATTCATGTAAGTCTCAAATTTTCCAAGCAAAATAACAAGCACAAAACTAAAAAGCTATTATGAAAAACTACATATTTCGACCGGATCTTACCATCATCAAAAGACTGTGTTCCCAGACACACGTGTCTGCAATTTTATATTTATATTTAAAATGGTAAAACAACTTAACTTATTGACTTGCAGTCATTTGATTACTCGGACTTATTACCTAGTTAAAACATAAGCTTAGATTATATCAAGATTAGTCTTATGTACAAAAGAAGAGTAATATTTAAAATCATTATGCAATTTTAAAAAAATTGTCATTTAGTTTGCAAACGCTTGTAGTATGGCTTTCAATCATCGCGTTTTACCACTCGTGTTGAAATAGTCTGGGTACAATCCCAGTTCGGCCGATCCCGGTGGCCGCGCGGTCTAAGGCGTGGGTCTGCGGCCGTTCACTTGCTGGGATTGAGGGTTCGAATCCCACCGGGGTCATGGATGTCTGTCTCTTATGAGTGTTATGTGTTCTCAGGTAGAGGTTTCTGCGACGGACTGATCGCACGTCCAGAGGAGTCCCACTGAATGTGATGTGTCTGAGTGTGATCGTGAAGCCTCGGCAACGACGGGCCCACGTCAACTAGGGGCTGTCGCGCCATGAAAAACTAATCGCCCATAATGACCGTGTTTTAGCTGGTTAATAAGTCAGAACATTCAAACGCTTGTACGAGTAAACAGTTGAAGGCAGGTACTTCTTTCTTTTAATAATATAAGTTTAAACTTTTCTAGCCGCATATCTTGAGAAGCGGGCCTACTGGAGATGGGTGGATCTGGCAGAAACATGTTGGGATTTTGATGAGAAAATGCTAATTTGTGTAAATGTTACAGTTTGAGATTTGTGATTAGCGTTTGGTATAGCGGTGTAGAACACGGTGTGAAAATATTTTTTTTTTTTCAAAAAATTACAGGAACAAATAATGTTTCTAATCTTCAGGACCCCCTGTGAGTTAACACTAATACTGTTTCTGTCTTAAAACAGCGTATGACTTCAGTGTTGGCTGACACGTTTCTAAGAACTGTTTATTTCATCATAAATTCCGACAGCATTATATTTGTGCTGGTTTTCAATAAGGTAAGCCAGGTCGCTGGATTTTTGAATCGGGGATAGTCACATATTGTATTAGTGACTAGGCTGTGGGCTGGATTAACGGGGACAGGCTTGAATTCCATGAAAGTAAGAAGGATACTTTCTTGTACATGTTTATAGCGTCCAGACCGGCCCTTGAAAGCACTTAGTCCCCTGTTCCATGGGTCCTGGCAGCTCTCGCCTTGCGGGTAGAGCGGCCGGATAGCAAAGCTGACTACTCAACCCCACCTAGTGTCGAGGTTACAAATTTGTGAAACTGTACGTCCATTCCTTTCCGCATGCCTTCAGGCGTGCACATGGACGAATTTACCTTTTCCTTTAGGCGACGCTGTTCATAATGTAGGTTTACAAGCGGAGGGCAATTGGGCTTCCTTTCAGTAGCTAATGCCGTGTGTTTTACGGAAACTGAACAGCTGACAGATTGCTCATGCACTGTACGAAAACAAGACAAAAGAATGCCGTGAACTATTATTATTGACTCCAAACACACTGACACACACACACACACACACACACACACACGCACACACACACACACACACACACACACACACATACACACTTGTAATAATCCGTAACGTCAGAAAGTAGGGATGAAACAGCAGACGGTGAGGGACAAAAGAAACATCTATTGCAGTAGGAACAGTGTGTAGCTCGTGATGTATACTGACTGAAACAAATTACAGAGGAAAAATGCCGAGACCTCTGAAAGCCTCAGAACTGGAAGAAGGTTAACGGAAGTGGTGCGTCCCATAACATCCGGCCCGTGGCTCAATAGCATCGTGCCACACATCCCTGCCTGCAAACTCGCAGTGCCATACACATAATTGGTACACGAAGGAGACGGTGCTTGGAGCAAGCATTTGTGTCACGGTACTGCTGATACCCGTAGGTTTTGTGCAGGTGAAGTGAAGTATCGTTGAAGAAAAGGGAAAAAGCAATGAATTCAGTAAATTCATTCATCAGTCTAACTCCGTGGAGCAGAGGCCTTCTTCAGAAGCTAACAGTTTCTCAGCTAGTGAAGAAATTCCCCGCATATTATGGAACCCGGAGGTTCATTACCGCATTCACAAGAGCCCGCCACCTGTCCCTATCCTGAGCCAACTCAATCCAATCCATGCGCCCCCATCCCACTTCTTGAAGATCCATTTTAGTATTATCCTCCCATCAATCTGTCCGCTAAAAATGCTGTGACTTCACGCGCCACTAATTGTAAAACACGCTAAGACAAAATAGCTCCGTCATTGACTCGTTTAACACCACGTAAAGATGAAGATAAGGTTGTCACTGTTCTTAATTAAGCACGACGCAATGAAGGCGCATGGGAATTGGAGGTATAGCTCTGCGCATTATTAACCTCGACAATAGTTGGATCAGCTTCAAGCCTCGGCCGCCTTACACCAGGAGAAAATACGCCCGGTACGCATTGAATAGGAGGCTGAGGGGGCTCCACAGCCGGCCTGGACAGTTTGGGGGCCGAAAAACTCTAATGCTTTTGAAAAAGCCCATGAATTCGTAAACACAAAGACGTGTAAGGGAAACGCTGCCTTCATCTTCAGCGTTCTAATCTGAATAGGAAGGCAGCACTTTTCACCGAAAATGGTGTTACCTATCTACTAAATTATATAGTAAAGCACAGTCAGACACAACACTACTCTGTATTGTGTATTAGTACGTTACAGCATTACTTTGTATATGCGATAGTTCACTGCGACATGTTTCGTTTCGACTGAACCATCATCAAGTAAAGTACATGACAATAAAACACAAATCCTCATGCGTTCGGTGTAAAAAACTTCTTTTAGTGGTATCTCGCTAATATAGCCTACAGCATAAAACCATAAACTATCCTAAGGTAAAATATGTGTTAATTTTAAACGTTTTCACCTGATATATTCTACTATATTTCCCAGAGCATCTCATTAAAATTTTTAAAAAGTTATACGGATTAACTTAAGAGACTATAATTGAAAACAACGGAAGAACGTAATAATAAGATGATTTATTTTAATAGTGGTGTTGTGTCAGACTGTACTTTATTATATAGTTTAAATTATATAGCGTTATGTCCCAGAAAACAATAACTTCATGGCCACCGCCGCGAGAATCTCAAAACTTTGTCTCCCGTTAAGATTCAATTCTGTATTAACTGCGCAGCTGAAAAATCGTCATTAAGTGAGACGTGGATGTATCTCTCTGCAATATGTGATCAGAAGCAAGTAGTATTCTTTGTTTATGATAAACAATGAGCTGGAGGTAAGGGTAAAACACTTCGCATTTCCACTGTTCTGTGATAGGAGGCTGCGTCACTCGGGCATCGATTCCCGACATTTCGACAAATATCGACCCTAGACGATGTGACAGGTACCTTGTCTCAAAAGGTCGAAAACCGTTTACTGAGTTACGCGGCTTCAAATCCCTGAAAAACGGAAACCTGAAACGCACCGCTGCAAAAATATGGGAATTCGGAAGAGAGCATTGCTTTTTATCTGACCACCAGTTTATTTAAAGGAACAAAATGGACACACAGTCGAAAGTTTTTGTGCAATATTCATAGATAGTCGGAGAATTTTACATTTTCTCTTCGACTCCTCTTTTCGCGCAAAATCGTCGACGAACTTGCCATAGCTTACTTTTTGCAATGCAGATCCTTCTGTCGCTAAAAGTGTTGAAACTGTTGGATCGCGCTGAGATGGCCAATAGAAGAAAACATGTGCAAGTAATCTTGACAGTTTTAAGGGCGAACATTTTTTCCTGAGAAGACTATACAGGAACACGTGTAAGCCACCTAACGTTTGCAGAATCTAAACGTGTTGCCCTCGACGGTATTGACAAAACAGGCAGCATGAATTTACCTCTCGTGATGTCCATAACCTAGATCAACACAATACTCATTATATCTCCGGTGGAGATCTGGCCTTTAAAGCCGCACGCAAGTCTGGGTGCGGATAATAGGGTGCAGTCTTATAGTGGGGGAGGGGGGTGGAAGGGTCCGTTTGGTAATACATCTCGGAAAACAACGGAGTAATAAGCAACACCTGCCTCTGGGGGTAATTAGTGATTCTTTCCTTATTACGTCAGCAGATGGTTTCACCTCCCAGTCCCACCTGCCCATAACCCTGTCGCCACTAAACAGTTTCGTATTTGTCACATGTACCGTTACATTCAGGAAAGATGACTTCATAGGTCAAAGAATGTCTGTGTGGATCTACGTCACCGGCTACAACCTCTGAACGAATTATCCTACATGCATTATAGTCATGAGAGTACTTCAGCGTCACCGATTCTATCATGGATACCAAATAAATTTTTCAGGTTTAAGAAATTCCGCCATTTCACCAATATACGGCCCATAAGTGTATTATATTAAGAGAAATAATTAGATTCTAAATATAAAATTGGTCGGAGTTAGATAAGTGCATACCTAAATTCTACTTTAAAGCTGTTAAGTTAGAAACATTTCATGTGGCTAGATCATGGCACCTTCCATTCATTACAAAGAGACAATGAGTGAGGTATATAGGCCTACGTTACTGCATCAACCTTTGCAGTTGTTCGTTTTTCTGCAGAAAAATAATATTTAGTGATTTAACTTTGTGTTCCGTAAGGCCACGGAAAAGCTGTACTACCGACACGTACTGTAAAGGAAAGCAGTCAGTAAAATGAAAACCGGATTTCGAACGTAAGACCCATGTGGCCTGCGGTATGTTGGGGTTTACAGACGCACTCGCAGAGGTTGTATTGAGGATTCCGTTGTCTCTGAACTTGGTCCATCTTCTAGTCTTCCAAGAAAACTTAAAAATTTGGAAGCTGGGCCTGTTTCCTTCCTGATGTGGAAAAGGTGGAAAGATTTGAAACAGCTGATTCAGTCACCGGACTTACACGCTAATTCTTGCTTCCCATCTGAATAAAGAAACGGATCCCATTTCCGAAACGTTATTTTCTGGTTGGACTGCTGCAAGACGGACAAGAAGTATTCGTGAGAACTCTGAGGAAGTCAAAGAAGTGTTGGTTAGAGACTACGCAGAGATACGACCACTAGGAAAAAAAACTTAAATGACAGGATAATATTAAAACGAATCAGAAAAAATAGAAAGTGAAGGCGTGGACTAGATTCATGTGGCTTTAAGAATGCAATGGCCAACTTTTCTGTACACAGTTATGAAACGTCGGGTTCCATAAAATGTTGGGGACTTTTTAACTAACTGACTTGATATTAACTTCTAACGGAGGACTCTGCTTCACGGAGTTTGGTAATTAATACACAAATACACCCGAAGTTGGAGTTACTTGAGTCAGTCATAATGACAAGTAAACTACGTGTTATACCTGCTGGGGTTAACCTGCTCTCTGAGGTTTGGCTCGTGTCTGAAGAAGCAGGAATCAGAGGAAGTTACAGAGGTAGGAACAAAGAGTCATTTTGTTAATGAAACAATGGCGCCAAGTAAACCTTGTGGGTGGCAACGATCTGTTGTTTAGTGGAAAAATAAAATCCTTTAGAAATTTTCACCCCTGAATGCTCAAAGCAAAATATGTCTAGTGGCTTTAAGGGTGGGCTTCCTTAGGAATTTCTGAATGAGGAACGTTTGTTGAAAGATATGTTATTCTTCGTGGTTGATGCAATACTGTGACACACACAAACACACTGACTTACACTTGGTGGTGTTAGAACAGGGGATGGAATTTGTTTCCACTGTGCTACGATTCTTGTAAGAACCAGGTGGGTGCTTAAATGTGTGGTTATTTTAGGAAGTGACTGCAGTAGTTTTGAAAGGTTCTTCTTCATCAAGTACTTTAGGAAAGAAATGCCCCAACATGTTCTAGTAAGTATCAGTCCCGTTTCTTGTTCTCGCTGTAATATTGTGCTCTTCTTCCAGCGACCAACCTTACCCTGGGTTTTTGCCTTTTCCCCCAGCCAAGCGAGGATATTATCTTCTAACAGGTCGCAAAATTTTAATATCCATAAAAATTATTTCAATAAACGTATACTTAGTTACCCATCGCCGTCATTCAATGGCATAGAAATATGTGTAAAAAAAGGGTCTTTAAACAAACAAGAAATGTGTAAATACAATAAGTGATTCTTAGTGAAGTTTCATGAGAAAATTCGGTAGTTTTTGGCGAATCGCAAAATTCCGAAAAGCGACTACTAGCATTTCATGCCTTTCTGTCTGTCTGTCTGTCCATCCGTCCGTCTGTCCGTCCACATAGAACAACTCGGCTCCCACTGGACGGATTTTTATGAAATTTTGTATTGGAATATTTCTCGAAAACCTGGAGATGAAATTCAAGTTTTTTTTAAAAACTGAAGATAATTACAGGCCCGTTACATGCAGACATATATATATGTATGATAATATCTCGTTAATTCTTCTTGTAATTAGAAATGTTTCAGACAAAATTGTTGAGAAAATCAAAACGCACATTTTATGTTCAATGCCTTTTTTCGAAAATCGTGCGTTTTACAAGATAATGTGGAAAAATATAATAAGGCCAACAGGCAACAGATGGCAATATAATACGGCGCATGCGCTTTGCATGCTGGTTAACTTAGTCTACAGACACACACTCAGAATGTGTAATACTTACTGCTTTTCCACAGCAACAGTGGTTACGCGGAAGCGCCTCAAGGTGCGTTACACGTACAGTGCTTATGTTTTTCATATATTCGAGAAGTTTCACCTTCCTTTGCGACTGAATATTCTGAGTGCTAACACTAATGCTGCCTTGAAGGCTGTCCCTCAATATTCACATTTTTGTTGTCACAACGTATTTTGTAAAATTCGTTTTGTGGGTAATATCTTGCACGAATTTAGGACTCATCTGAGCAGTGCACCTTTCCTGTAATCACGTGTACATATATACTTTCTTTCCACAAGTCCTGCTGTATTCCCAGTACATATCAAACTACTGTATTAATGACCTTAACAATACCAAGAAAATAAACATGAAGCTTCTCTTTACGTAACTTTGGCACTTTTTTGTGAAAATTTTAACAACTCCATAAATCAGAACCACTTGTAGATGCTGCTTGTCGCTGAGTTGGTCAAAAATTCCCTACCTTTTACGTAATCCAGAAGTTCATTGCAGTACTCACAAGAGCACAACTTAGTAATAATATTCATAACTATTCTCATTTATCAGTTTCTAATGAAAATTACGAAATATTTACAAATTTTAATCACTGACTTAACTGCATACTTGCAATGTACTTTTATCCATGAGCTGTTAAACTTCTGTGTTTTCATGACAGAAGAACAAACATCCTGTTTCAGTTTAGTTATGAGGTTGCATGTTAAATGAAGAGTTCCAAGCAGATCACATAAGGCCGACTTTCCTGTTGCATGTATTTTTAATCCAAAAATACATTATTATTATTATTATTATTATTATTATTATTATTATCATCATCATCGTCGTCGTCGTCGTCGTCGTCGAGTTAATTCGAACTGTGTATTTTCTTTTGCCTCAGTGAAGAGCCCCACGATGCTGCGTTTCACCTTAGACCTAAGCATATGCCTCTGTTGTGTGGAATTCGGTCGCATCTACTGTTGCCAGTACTTGTCAGTTTGAAAGCGTGCAGAAGAGTTTCTGGTCGTTTTGTCATCTTCGTGTTGTCAGTCACGCACAGGCTTTAAAGTTTGTGCCTCATACTCTTATATTAAGATGGGTCATCGAGACGTGCTTTTCTTTACCAGTATTTAACTCCACCGAAAAATTCCCCTGTCAATTTAGAAATTTTTGTATCTTCGTGTACCGCCTCACGACGTCAGAGATTTTATTTTCGTGGTTCTGAAATTCGCGGTTATCCTTCTACTAGATGTGAAACAGCTGTTAATGCCATCTGTACAGTTATTCATATATTAAGGAAAATATGGATTTTTGTTAATGATGTATTAACTGAACTGTATTCACAATTGCATATTTGTCATTGTTGCTGTCTGTAGGCTTGTGTGAATAATTCACTGAGCCTATTAAGTTCAGATGGCCAGTATAACGTAATCGGTATATCGACTAGCTACGGTCCGAAAGGTCCGGGGTTCGAAACACGATTGGGCGAGATTTTCTGTACTTGTCGTGAAGGCCCCGAGTCTCACACAGCCTCCTGCAAAATTGGCACTGAGACTTTCCCAGGGGTAAAGAGGCCGAGGCATGGCGTTGACGAAAACTAACCAGAAGTTCTCCACAGCGAGCCTGAGAGTCCTTCTAAAGGCCACAGTATTCAAGACGGTGCCGAATTCAGTTGCACCGAAACTGCAGTGCCCACAACGAGTCCGTTCAACCTGGAGGCTGTACGTCCCCTGCCGAAAGCCCAATCACAAAGTGAACGGTCTTACAGAGGAAGGAAAAGAAGAAGGTCAGCAATTTTGACAGATACTCCCCAAAAAGAAAGCTAGTGAAGAAGAAAGTCGCAACACCGAAGAGAAAAAGAGGAAGAAACAAAGCAGTGAAGAAAAGAAACATAAAGCAGGGAAGGGCAGTAAGAAAAGAACTCCAATAAAGGCAACTGTACGCAAAACAGTTGGAAAGGGAAAGGATATAAGAGCGAAAACTTGTCGGAAGGGTTTTAAATTTAATTATTTGTCATCTGATGAGGAAGAAAATACATTTCGTCTGGTGCATTGTGAAGAATACGCCACAAGTGAAGAACGGGTCCAGTGTACAGAACGTGTCATGTGAGCGCATTGGGGGCGTGCAGAAAGAGATCCTCGGCATGTGTATATAAATTGCGAAACCGATGTTCCTGAGAGATGGGGGTGGTCGTTGCGAATTGCCCCGAGTGCCGATGCAACTTGCCCCGAGTGCTGATGCAACTTTCCCCGAGTGCTGATGCAACTTGCCACAAGTGCCGATGCAACTTGCCCCGAGTGCTGATGCAACTTGCCCCGAGTGCCGATGCAACTTGCCCCGAGTGCCGATGCAACTTGCCCTGAGTGCGGGGTTAGTTGCAACATACGCGCCGGGTCTGAAAAATTACAGCTCTAGTGAACCACATTAGATTGATGCTATTCTTTATGTAATCTGAGTTCTTTAAACTTCAGTCTATGTACCTATCTTTGAAGATTTGTTTTAACCTTATATAAACGTCAGTTTTGGAGGAAAATGTAAAAAGTGCTGCAGGTAACCCCGTGCTCCCCTATTGTTTATTTGCTTACTAACTTTCATTGCTCAGGTTCTCACCATCATACTGAAAGCTAAAGTAATGTGATTAGCAGTACGCCATTTTATTTTACATTCTACAAAAATATTGTCACAACAAAGTTTTACATATATTCTAGTGTCCATTGCTAGACGTAACTTCAGGACCCTTAAGTGGCGCCAGTGGCCGCTACATAAATTTGCGTGTCTGTCCTGTCGTTAGTGTTGATTGTTCGAAATTAAAAGTTATGCTCTGGGGTGGTTTTCAGTGGCGATATTTATGCCAATTGTCAACAGACTCGGTCAAATTATACAAAAGTTAAAATAACACACACATGCACGCACACGCACACACCTTCACAAAATCGCGATATCATAAACCAAGTCTTTTCTCTTTTTAAGCAAGGAGAATAACGCTTATTGTCCTTTAGGGAAAAATTGCTATCCAAAAACACGAAGATTAGGGTACAGAGAACTATAATTTTACCTGTTGTTTCGTATGGGTGTGAAACTTGGTCTCTCACACTGAGGGAGGAACAAAGACTGAGGGTGTTCGAGAATAGGGTGCTGAGGAAGATATTTGGGCCTAAGAGGGACAAGGCGACAGGGGGGTGGAGAAGACTACATAACGAGAAACTTAATGACCTGTACTCATCACCAAATATTATTCGGGTAATAAAATCGAGAAGAATGGGATGGGCGGGGCATGTAGCACATATGGGGGAAAAAGAGGTGCATACAGGATTTTGGTAGGGAGACCTGAGGGAAGGTGACCACTTGGGAGACCAGGCGTAGATGGGAGGATAATATTAAAATGGATCTTAAAGACGTGACATGGGGCATGGACTGGATTGAGCTGGCTCAGGATAGGGACAGGTGGCGGGCTCTTGTCCATCTGGTAATGAACCTCCGGGTTCCATAAAATGCGGGGAATTTCTTGACTAGCTGAGAAACTGTTAGCTTCTCAAGAAGGCCTCTCCTCCATGAAGTTAGTTAGTTAGTTAGTTAGGGAAAAATTAGGTATTTACTATGGTTTAATTGGACCCTGAATTAGTAAGTTTTAATTAAGTACCCTTAGGTAGGCCTATTTGGTAAAATAAGGAACAATTTCTTTATTTTCAGAGGGAAGTCAGTATTAATCAGTAGCCTACAAGTAACTTGGTGTAAATATTCGTGGCTTTAAGATGAGGTTTTCGGCGATTACGGCCTGCGGCATTTTCCATTAAAACGACATTGATTTTCAGTAAGGTTTTCCATACAATCAAGACTGAAGAGGGCACGCGTCTGCCATCTGATGACAGAGCGACCCGCAGATGTATTGGTAGTGCAATGAACCCCAGAACCTCTATCCAAGGAGACGTGTCTGTGGTAACACTGTAAAATTTTGTACTGTTCTTGAAGACAGGGTTCTAGGAGGTACTCTGTTTTGAGCCACACTGCATCACATTTGTCGGATAAAAGTAAAGAACGAGATGTCTTTTATGTTGAAGGAAAGGATTGGTAAAGCATCAGGGCCTTATAAATATTATGTAGTTCATTTCTTTGGTTAAAAATCCTCTTGTTTGGTGTTTTTATGGTTCGGGGATATTTTTCTTCGTCAGAGAAGAAGGTTTTGATGATCTCCTTTTTCATCTGCAACAGAAGAACTGCTATCAAGTCATCCATGAGTGAAGTGTTTGTCGTGTCGCCATATGTTCAGTTTGAAAACGTGTTACAGTTTTCTATACCCGTTGCCTTGGTTACGTGTTGGGTTGTTTCCTCACTGACAGAAAATATTCGAGAAGACAATAAAGTTTGGCTCTCCAAAACCTTTATTCTTCTAACAACTTAAGAATCACACCAAATCTGAACAGAAATCATCATTAATTGTACAAAGAAGAGTTCCTTCAATTAGTGCAACCATGTCAAAATATTTCGATTCTAGGATCATTTTCAAGGGCTGCTCGAACACCAGTAATTGAGGTTTACATTGATATGTGTGTTCAACAAGTTTTTTCGGTAAAAATACTTAAAATCCTTTAAAATCTGGTCCATATTTACATTTGGTGCTGACAATTTGTATTACAAAGTAATTTAAAGTCCTAACGTACCCAGTCACATTTTTCAAAATGTGATTTTATCAAATATTACATAAAATTCTGGTACTTGGGCATTACGGTAGTGAGGAACCGCCGCTACATTTTCAGGCCACTTCTGTCTTAAACATGGAGGCAGCAAGTTACTCCAAAATGTTGGACACTCTATGCCGGACTACAAGCTGTCGTAATGCAGAAGGCCATAATATAACGCGGAAAAAATTTTAAGTGCAATATATACAGGCCGACAGGAATTATTAGTTCAAGGAGCATAAAGGCAGAGAGAACTGAAACTCAGTGACACAGTACTGGGCAGTCGATAGCAATTCAGCTACCCTAAGTAGCCTATGTCTTGTTATGGGAAGAGAGCATTCTTCACATTCACAAAAAAGTATCTCATAGTCTGAATTTTCTTTTGCCGTCTGAATTGAGTTTTTACTTTAAAAATTGGTTTCCCTGATATCCATTTTAATATTACCCTTCTTTTTTAGCCTCTGTCTTCAAAACGGTCTTCTCCTATGGGCTTCTTCTGGGTGCATGTTGTGGTCACAGTCCGTCAATCATGAACAGAGGGACCACGGGGTACATAAATATTATTTGGGGTGCTGGGGACTCTTTCTGAAAAGTCATTTCAAGAGAACTAAATTTTATTGCGTTTGTCTATAAACAAACTCTGATAAGTGCATGCAGCTTTTGTCCCTTCAGCGCTAAATGTTTCATTGTTCACAAAAACCAACCTTTATGCGTTCAGAGAGCAAGGGTCGATTCCCAGCAGGTACTTTCCTCTTCATTACCTTGCTCTAAGGCCCAGCCAGCCTCCAATCCAGTTCGTACTGGAGGTAAAGCGATTTGCGTGTGAAGCTGACCACACACTTCTTTCTAGTGAGAAGGTTAAGAATACGTGAGATTTACTTCCACTTCCCCATACTCGTCCATTGTGTAATGTATAGATGCAAAGATATTTTTTATTTTCTGTGCCCTCCAGAATACTTTATCGTGCAGAGATAAAATTGAAAGTTCCAGATTCAAAATCAAATTTCTCACAGCGGTGCTGATAAAGATAAAACTTAAATAGGGCAAGGTACAAATTTCTCGTTGAGTATTTTCCCGTATCTTTTTTTTTATACTTAGTTCCAAACAACGCACTCCTCATAGCGTTTTCAAATATATTAAAACTCTCATCTTCACTTAGAGTGAAAGAACAAACTTCACGTCGCCTGTAGAAGGAATATCGGATGAAGTCTGAATCGCTTCTTGGTTGTGGAAACCGCTGGATGTCTGAAGATGATTGTAAGGAAGCCGTTCTGCTGTGAACTCCTTTCATGCGTTCGTTTTCCCTCACAGACGGACACCTCTACACATAAACACACACACACACACACACACACACACACACACACACACACACACACACACACACACTGACCGTTCATTCCTTTATGTGTGTCCCTGTAATGGCTTCCAAAGCCCCATTCAGCGTCAGTGAATAGAGGCCCAAGTTTGAAAGGATTGCCGAGTTCTGAAGCCTATTCCGTGCTAATGCTCTGTAAATTGTTGCCGAGACATTCCCGTTCTTTACCTTATCCTTCAAAAAATAGATTCATATTTACCGAAAAGCTTCGTCGTTTTAAAGCCCCTTACTGCTGTTTTTCGTGGCATTAAACTCGATCTACTAAATATAAACTTCCGAATGGAGCCTCCCTGAAACCAAAAGCCATCAGACTGGAACAAGTACGACATATATTCACTGAAGATTAACTAACTAACTAACTAACTAACTAACTGACTGACTGACTAACTCCATGGAGCAGAGTCCTTCTTGAAAAGCTAACAGGTCCTTAGCTAGTCAAGAAATTTCCCGCATTTTGTGGAACACGAAGGTTCATTACCGCATTCACAAGAGCCCACCACCTGTCCCTATCCTGAGCCACCTCAATCCAGTCCATGCCCCCCATTCCACTTCTTGAATATCCATTTTGATATTATCCTCCCGTCTACGCCTGGGTCTACCAAGTGGTCTCCTTCTCTCAGGTCTCCCAACCAAAATCCTGTATGCACCTCTCCCTCCCCCATACGTGCTACGTACCCCGCCCATCTCATTCTTCTCGGGTTGATCACGCGGACTGTACTTGATGATGAGTACAGATCATCGAGTTCCTCGCTATGTAGTCTCCTCCGCTCCCCTGTCACACTGAAGATTAACACTGAAGCATAATGTAATACGTGTTCAGATTCAACTTCTTCACAGCGGTGCTGATGAATATTTCAGTCGTGCGGCGTGTGACGTCATGTGGAGTGGCGTATAGCGTGGAGATTCTACGATTTTCCGTTGAATTTATTATCTCCTAATTACTGTTTGTTCTTAAGCTTAATTAGGGATATTAAATCGGCACTTAAGACAGAAGAGTTCATTAGTGGCAGGATGTTTTATGAAACATGAGAACAGAGAGGTAGTGAGAAAGAGAGGGCGGAGAGTAATATTTTGACTGCAGCGAGAGGCTGCACAAAACTGTGTAACGAAGCGGTTTATAACTTCTACGCTTTTGCAAGAATAAGAGAAACTGGAAATATAGAAAAATCTAGGCTGAAACAATTACTTGGAAGACCCAGTTATGGATGAAGGATAATACTGTCATTCCTGAAGTAACAGTATGTGAAGCTGTGAATTGAATTCATCTGAATCAGGGCATAGGCCGTGTGGTTCTTGTGAAAACGGTATTGAACTTACCAGTAAGACGTAACTTTCTGATAGGACGCAAGAAGTGTTGTTGTCTTAGGGGCTGTGCTCCCCAAAGTTAGTAACACAGTAGTATATGACGTATTGGAAAGAATGTGTTAAGCTTTACGGTCGGAAATTCGTCTGAATAACATACCAAAATTCTTTTCCCGCCCCACAGAAAATGGTTTGTCTATTAGAAGTATCACTCACAAAATAACACCTAGGAAAGCGATGCCTGTTTATTGCAAGAAACATTAAATGCCATAAAAGCATTATATGGGAAACTGCAATTTGTTCAAAGCTAAAGTAGATATTACCTGGCTGAAAAGGATTACAAGTCTCCACGACAAGATGTAAAAATGTCAGCTCAAAGAAACTGCATATTTATATTTAAAAGAGTGTTTCCGCTGCCATCACAGACCGTTCAACTTCAATGCTTGCACAAATGTTTAAATGTGTTGATGTGTGACGACGACGACGACGACGGCGACATGTGGGCCTCACGGATCAGTTTGTTTTAGCTTTTGTTCTGCGGGTATTGTGAAAAAAGAGACAATAGATCTTGTGAAGTTGGTACCAGGGCTTAGTTGAAGCAAAGAACGGACAAGAGAAAATTTGGGCAGGAACTACAACCCCACCAACCTAACTAACGTAACCCTTGTCTCGAAGGATTGGGGACACATTGCAACATCTGTCCATTCGCTTCCTTCTTCCTGTTTTGTGGAAAAGAGTTTGGCGTGGGGGCTGGAAGGGGGTGCTTAAAGAGATTTATAGCTCCAAATGCTCGGGTCACCATCCTGCTGGCTCCGGCACTTCACATGCGCTTTTCAAATATTAATGGTCAGTAGCCAGCAGTTCTACAACGAACCAACTCGGTCCCGCCTAATTCTTGACTGTGCTGTTCCTACAAAATCCGCCGTGCCAGTCGCATTACTTCTGGCGCCGAAGAATAAGCCTCTGTGAAGAGGCTATAAAGATTTGTAGAGCGATCAGATTACATCCCTGATAATGGGGATAGAAAAAATATCCGAAACATGCAATGGAAGTCCATTTTGACACGGCTGCGCGCCCAGAAGGACGCATTGGACGGAGTCGCCGTGAAAACTACAAATCCTCTGTCAAAGTGAAGATGCTTACAAAGTGTGAAATGCAGAGGCATCAGAGGAAACGTCGTGGCCTTTTTAGTATTCACCGTAGCATCCAACTGAGAGTTTCTGAATCTTACCGTGTATCTTCCGAAAAGACTCGATAGTCTGGCGTTACTGTAGAAACGATCATTTTTGTGCTTAGTAAATTGTAATATCCAGGGCAGCTGCGAATATATTACGTAAGCGATGGCGGTAAGCAGACAAGGGGTGGTCCTCTAGCTTTGGGGTTGGGCGAGATGTGCCAGCAACTCCTCACCAGAAAAATATACCATGTTACGAACAATTTCACAAAGCCTCGATAAAGGCTCTTGTGAATGCGTTAATAAACTTTCAGTTCCAGTAAAATGCGGGGAATTTCTTGATTAGCTAAGGACGTATTAGCTTCTGAAGAAGAACTCAGTTCCATGGAGTTAGCAGATTCGAGAATTTAACGTTTCCTTCAGATTTTTGCCAATCACAGTATTTGAAAAGAACACTAATAAATAACAATGAAACTCATTAGGAATTTAAGGTGGCAACAGACTTAAAAATCTCATGCAGAATAACTAGTTTAGAAACATAAATATTAGAACAGATACATATTTCTGATCCGTTTTTTATAGAAAGAAAAACTGTCTCCGTGTCAGTAAATGAGCGCGTGAAGGCATCTGAAGCTACAGACTGCTGCAGAAGGCATCTGAAGCTATAGACTGCTGCAGAAGGCATCTGAAGCTATAGACTGCTGCAGAAGGCATCTGAAGCTATAGACTGCTGCAGAAGGCATCTGAAGATATAGACTGCTGCAGAAGGCATCTGAAGCTACAGACTGCTGCAGAAGGCATCTGAATCTATAGACTGCTGCAGAAGGCATCTGAAGCTATAGACTGCTGCAGAAGGCATCTGAAGCTACATACTGCTGCAGAAGACATTTGAATTTACGAACAGAACGAAGGAAACCACACAAAAATATTTATCCACATAAATACTACTGTATTTTGGTACGTGTGACCATGTATATTAATGTGTTAATGCCAAGGTTTTCGTATAAATTTTTACCCCTACTTGCAGGGTACCATGAAGGTGGAAGTAGGAGGTTTCTTCGAAAAGATGGTGCCAGTTTATCAGACTACAAAACATCACATCCCAAAACATATCTCACGCACTGAACCAATAACGTTCTCGTGGAAAAAGAAGAGACGGTGCGTTAGAGGGTAACATAAACCGGGCTGTGTTACAAACACTAGGCACAGAATAAAATTTTAAGTTTAGGCGACATACCGTGAGATTTTCTTATGTGTTTTATGGAAAAGCACATACTTCAAATGCAGTTATTGTCTAAAAGTTTATGACAGTGGATATTGCGTTACGAGTAGATTCGATTGGACAATGTCTGTCATCTAAGGCATAATTGATATAGCCTACGCGACGTTTCGCGGGTGACTTTTCTTCAGTTATAAGGTAAAAGTAATACTGTGACATTAACGTCTGTTGATTTGGAGATCAGCGCGATCCAATGGACCCAAAAGAATACGGCTTGCCTGTTACTTTCCTCTCATGACGGTAGCAGAAAGAAGTTCCGAAACGTCGTGTAATTCACATATGCCTCAGACAATGAGCAATGTTCAAAGTAATATCCTTATAATGTATCATCTGTCCGTTGTCACTAACGTTTAGGGAATCACTACGCTGGTAGTTCTCAGTTTGAGATAAACCGTGTGTTGAAATTCTATATTTCAGTCGTTTATGCTGCACATTCATTAAATTCGTTATCCTTCCGTCATTCGACGGTATGTAGCCTGACCATAAGTAAACTACAAATGCACAAGTAACTTAATCCAAGTAAGAACGCCGTTCTTGATAATCCAATAGTCTTTAGTCTTGCCAAGAAATAACCCGCCGTTTCTGGAACCGGAAGCTTGAACATAGCATCACTGGAACCCGTGCAGAAACAGATTGTGTCCACACCTTCATATCCGATCTGTTAAGATGTGTCTAAGTTTTTCTTCCTGTCTACACCATGTTGTGCGAAGCAGTTTCGTGTCTTCACGCACTTGTACATTGACTAATATTTTGTACGCGTTTGTTATCTGTCTGCAGGGCTGACAACCTAACCACCTTCATGTGCCGACTGTCTAGAAATCTGGGAGCCTCAACCTCCTGGAAACCTAAGTGCCTGTCCAGGCCTGTAATGAGATTGCTTTACCTTCTTGTCTGTCCCCTGCCTGCTGTATCGGTGTATCGCCTAATATTTTTATGAGTCTTAGTTACGAAATTTCAAAAAGAAATTTCGGGGAAAGAGAATTAGTAAATACGTGTTATGATGTGGGCACATAGCAGCGTTAAAAGAAGCATCAGTAGCATCTGGAGTAATGTAATATGGTTGAATGAGAAAGTGAGAAGGAAAAGCGTCGTAGCTTTCAGTTGTCTGTACGTGTTGGTGAGGTTGATGTTTGCTGGTTTGGAGGCACAGCTGTAACAGGAAGAAAGTTAAAGTCAAAGGTAAATTTGTTCTCCTGCTTCAGGAAGCAGCACGTCGTGAACCCGTACGGAAGTGTAGAATGGACGTGTACATGCATTCTTAACCTTGAAACTACCCTAGATGAAGATGAGCGATCAGCTTCACGCTCCAGCCGCTGTGGCCTATGTTTCAATTAAATAGGAAAATGGTAGGACCAAGAGCCATTATGAACATATTGCAGAAGAGAAAATTTCTTGTTCCTTTTGAGAATTGAATCCCAGTTTCTCAGTCACCCAGTCCGTAGCCAGCTACTATAGGAGCGCCGAGAATAAAATAGATGGGGTGGGGAGACGTGTAGAATATGATAACGTAGAAAGTAGGTTTGGAAATGTGTGCTAGATGTAGATGGCTCTGGGTCTGGTCCGGAGGAAATACTTTCTATGAATTGTGTTGGCCCGACGTAAGAACATATAGAAGGATCAGCTGAGTTGCCGTGCAGGAAGGTCTGTGCTTATTCTTACGACCTGTGCTGTAACAGGAGGACACTTGCTGGGTTTTCGTCGTTCATAAAAGTACTAAAAGTCAGAGGAAGACAGGCAAAAAAAGTAAAGCTATTGGGCAGAAGGACACCGAACACTTGCCTCCTCCTTTATGTTCTGCCTGCATAAGTTGCCTATGCTTCACATTGCCCAGTGGCTTCTGTTTTTTTTTTTTTGTTTTGTTGCCCAAAAGCGTTCTGTACCAGGAGTGGCCAAAACGTGTAGTTGTAGGAAACCTCTTGGAAGACCTCAGCAGAGACTGTGTGCTTTTGGACGAGGTAAGGAACACTCGGGCTCCTTAAAAGCCCTGCGAATTTCCTGATTAATTGAGCGACTATTTGCATCCTTAGGAGGACTTTTGTACACGAGTTAGTCAGTCAGTCAGTTATTTAGTTAGTTGTTAAAAGACTTAACAGCCTCTCCCGCCTGATTTTGCTCTTCTGGAATAAGCTATAAGTATTTATGTAGTTGCCAGTATTCTTTGGCCTAAGACAATTTTGCTCACCAGTCTAACGCTGGATACACTCCTGCTTACTGCACAACAAGAAATGGTGAAAATTTTCAGGTTTCTAAATTGCAGTCTTTTGGCTTTCGCCATCGTGTATTTACACAGCTTGACCCTGGCATTTTGAAATAACATGTTTTCTCCATATTCAGGATCGACATACTTGGGTGGACGTTGAGGACGGTGTCATTCCTGAAATAGATGGCAGATTGCTCCTCCGAAACGTCGGTTTCAACTTACAACGGAGAAAACTGTAATGTATGCGGTAGGTAGGGTAGCAGAACACTGTTTGTGCGATTTCAGTCTCAGAAATGCGGTGTTAACCCACACGTGCTCTGCCTTTTGCCTGCACAGTGTATTTGGGTTCTGTAGGATTATCACAATAAACAGCGGTTATTGCACTAAACAGCATTAACCGGCTGGTCTTCGTAAAGAAGCTGCAGCATCTTTTGCCTGAGACAGACTTCAATTGTCGTTAATTTTATGTTACTCATACCGTGTATTAACTGAATTTTGTTGTTACGTAGATGAACGTATTTCCTGCTCCCCTTTGCTACAGTGTTGTTAATACCCAGACTCCCTCAAAGTTTTCTTCTCTGTCTTTTCATTCACTTATTCGTCCAAACGTTAAGTTATTTTATCCCTGAAAATTGTTTAATCACTCCGCAGCCACTGAATGACACAAATCTCTCTCAGTCCGATTGTTGGTATGACATCTGTAGTTTCTATTTAACACATTTTGCCTTTGCTGGTAAGGACACAGAAAGGATCCGGGATGCCTGATCCGGTGCAGTAAAAATGTTACAGCCTTAACAACCGAGGAATTACTGTTCGGGTTTTCTTCTATGCAAAGCGTCCAGACTTTACCAGTGGTCTGAGGTGTATATGATGTAGGCCTACACGACGTTGCGGAATTCGGATTTTCCATCGTCAGGCAAATTTTTCTCATTATTGCCATAGGTTTCATTAATTTTCTTACTTTTATGTCAGTAACGATGTTTGGGATCGAGTCCTGGACTTTTTAAATATTAGGACACTGCACAGCCCGAAACGTCATTGTATTAAGTGTAATTCACACACGGGATGATTTCTGGCATCATGTTCGTATAATGACTCAGTCAGTAGGAAGGAATGGAACAAGAAAGAGAGAACCTGGAAGGAAAAAGGGAACAAAAAGATACTCGATCAACGACGGGTCTTTCTACCGCTGCATTTTCCATTTTTAGTGCCAGGACCAAGCACGCTGTCTTGCAAGCCACTAGTTGTCATGAGACCAGTAGTTTGTCTGCAGTTTCGACTTGAAGAGTCTTCTCGAAAGGAGGATCAGTAAAGTTCACTCAGTTTCCTGGACTTCCATATCAGCTCTGGTGCTGATGCAGAGACCCTTCTTTTCTAAGTACACGTACTGTACATTTTGCCAGAAACACACTGTGAATATCGACTGATCGATTTTTATGTTACTTAAGGTTGCCATTCAGATTTATAATACTGTTTTGGGGAGAAAGTCTTCGAATGCATACAATATTGCCAGTTATCCTGAAAATGTTTTGTGGTTTTATTCAGTTACTCCGTGTGAATTCTTGATCAGCAGGTCTGCGTACTATTTAGAGACATCTTGAAACCTAGATTTTTCCGTATCTATATAAATTAAAACTCGCGATCTGGAAACACTTCACAGCTAGTTTCACGAATAAATTAAAAACGTATTATATTCCGAAAATCCTTGCTAAAATCTAGTTCAAATTTCTTGTCGCACTGTCTACAGTCTAAGAAGGTAAGGATAATAATACACTACACAAAATGTGCTTGTTTTATGGATTTGGAACTTAATCTCTCAGATCAGGGGAACAGCATGGACAGAGGATGTCTGAGACGAAACGAGGGTGTGGACCTAACAGGTAGGAAGTAACAGGAGGCTGGAGAAAATTACACCAAATATTGTGATGGAGGATAAGGTGGGCGAGACACATAGGATGCGTGGAGGAAATGAGAAGTTTAGATATAAAATTAGTCGAAACCCTTAAATTAAAAAACATTTGGGAAGCTTGGGTGTAGCTAGAAGTCGACATGTGAAGTATACTACTAAACGCGACATTAACTCTAGGCCCTAGATAATTCGAGGGAGTGGGTTGGACTCTACAGTGGCGGGCTTTTGTGACGGATACGAAATTTCTGATCCCATAATCGGCGCGTAATTTCATCACACAACGGTTACAGCATTTCTCAAAACACAGTCTGCTTTATGAAATAGGATATAGGACGATATCAAGTCAAAACAAATGTAGTCGCACCCGGTTATAATGTCATGAAAGGGACTGAATATTTTCTGTCATTATAAACGAGAGTCGTTATAACCGAGAAGTATAATGTTACGTTTAACAGTGTTGAATTAACTGGTACCACAGAATGTCTGATGGTATAGGCGAGGTGTCATATAAACCGATGTTGTTACAACCGGGTTTGACTGTATTTGTTAGTTGATTCAAATTTTACAGAAGGCTGTGTCTGCTTAAAAACGGGTGTTGCGCATTTCAGAGCCCTTATGTGTAATTCCACAGATATACCTGTATTCAACCTGTATCTCAGTCTACCACCTACATGTATATGGGGTCATATGAAAAGTCCTTAGCCTGCAAATTGTTAACCCCTGGGTTTCAAAACCAAAAATATGGGACAAAGTCGACGAATTGTTTCACGTCATCCCTTTTGTTAAGCTGCCGTCCATCATGACATGGTGACCAAGGATTTTACAACTCGCTGCATGTGTTCTTTCACGGAAAGGCCGGCCAGTGGGAAGCATCTCCAGAGGAAGAGGTCTGGCGTCTGACTACCCACACTTTACTCTTTTTTTCACTCCTTCCAGAACAAAAGCTGTGACGTGTGTATTTCTAGACTATGCTATTTACTAATGACCCCATGACTACGTTTCCAAGACATAAAAACTCGAACACAGTTTTTGCTAGACTGCAGCCAAAGTTTCCGGAATGAAAGGCAGAAATCACAGTGTGAAAAGACGCGGATGGCAGGTCTGATTTCCGTTAGAGAAAATTCTGAATTATTTTATCCGAACGACGCGCGATATAAAAGAGTTTCACATGGAGTGTGTTTGTACTTCAGTACAAGCTTCATAGTTTTATCAGCATTGTGGTATTAAAAACATTTTTGTCAATGCAATGCATGAATAAATACGGAGTGCAAGATTTGAGGTTCTCACAGCGGTGCTGTTGAGGAGTCCAGTTTTCTAACATATGACGCCGTGTATATTGATTAGTATCAACACTTAGGAGCAGCTCGCTGCGAAGAACGCTCCTCTTTTTGTACTTTTGGACTAGGCTGAATACACATTTTGCATGCTGTACCGAAATTTTTTACCTATATGCTTATCCGAAAATACACGGTGTCAGATCCCCGTAAGACGGGAATCTTAAATGCGGGATGTTTCCGAAGTACGTGGCACCAATTTGTGGACGCAGATAACAATACAGGCTTTGACGAAAGGTGCCAGAACTGTTATGCTGTGTTACTTTTCCAGATATATTTGCCATAAAAAAGACAGGAATTGTGTCTAGGACGTCACACAGTATAATGGCGCATTAAAGTGTTCCTACGTATGAATGAAGCAGCCACAGACATCATATATGTTACGGGACATTCACAGCAATAATTTTCCAGATCCTGCAGTGACTAGTCCTAAATTTTGCCGTCTGGAACTCATGTAACCTAAGCGTGGAGGCAAAGGGTGGAATTCATTTGTATAATTTCGCATCATATCAATTTTGTTTCGCGGCACAGCAGCTTAAACTCTCAACAACTTCGGATATAGTATGTTTTACACAATTAGTATTAATTAACGGGAGCGGCGATAGCGTAGGCGGTATAGCGACTCGCTACGGGCTGTACGGTCCGGGAATCGAATCCCGGTGGGGGCGAGATTTTCCGAACCCAACCAGATCGGCCCTGGGGCCCATCCAACCTCGTGTACAGTGGGTACCGGGTCTCCTTCCCGGGTGTAAAGCGGCCGGGGCGTGGTTTTGACCACCCACCCTATCTAGCACCGAGGTTAAAGAAAGAGTAGGGCTATACTTCTATTCCCCTCTGGGCCTTCATGGCCTGTACTAGGGTTACTTTACTTAACTTTACTTTTAGTACACATTAACACAAAACTGGTAAGGCCGTACCATGGCTCAGGCGATTAGTGGCCGAAACGTCACCATGGACTGGCCTGGGTTCAATCCCCGGCCTAGCCTGATTGATTACGCGACACTGGGACAGAATTTTCTCCGAGTAGTTCGGCTGTCCCCTGCCAGTATCGGTCTACCGCTACTCCTAGGTCCTTCATTTATCTGCCATCAACACTGTACGACTGCAGGAGTTCAGAGCGCTGTTAGTGCGGCACAAGACAATCAGAAATTGAAGAGGAAGTATTATGTTTTTTTTTCGTAGTCCTTTCCTCTTCTACCTACTGGTTCACAGTAAGTGTAGAGGGTTTCGGTTTTTCACTTCATCACACTCAGACACCACATTCGGTAGGACTCCTCTGGACGAGGGATCGGCCCGTCACAAAGACCTTCACCTGACAACACAAACACAGTACAAGACAAGGATCTGTGCCCCCGGTGGGATTCGAAACCACGATCCCAGCAAGCGCTTGGCCACAGGCCCACGCCTTAGACCGCGCGGCCACTGCGATCGGCGGAGGTACTATGAAGTGTGTATACACCAGCAGACCTGTCAGTAGATTAGTGGTATTTGTGTTAAGTTTGAATGGGCTGCGCACTGCAAGAAACCTGGTGTTAGCAGGCGCAGCACCACATGTTTTATATTGACTGAAGTAATAGACTTAAACTACAAACTATAGTTCAAAGCGTTGCTAAATAACACACCTAAAATAAAGAAATAGGTAGGTTTACGCCCCAGGTAGGGAGTCGTAGTAGCTCAGTCGATATAGTGACTGGAATAGGGCTGGACAAGTAGATCCCCAGAAAGGGCAAGTGATTTTCTCTTTCAAATGGCTCAGGCGAGTTCTGGGACCCACCCAGACTCCTATTAAATGTTCAATGGGGCTCATACTGTGGGGATAAGGCAGCTGGGGCGTGAGGCTGTGCAGAGACCATTATCTGGTGCCAAGTTTAAGAAAGTGTGGAGCTCTGCTTCCCCTACTCCGTATGCTTTCATGGCGTGCACATGGACAACAACACTTTAGCCTGAAAGAAAATGTAAATTTTTCCCTGGGTATAGGCCCCCCTCCCCCGCCATAGAAAGGGGTAGGTAGAACCAAGAGGGCGTGTGTTGATATAGGACTTTGCATTGACTCATAAAATAACAAACTGAAGTTTGGCGCACTGTGCGGAATATTCTGTGTACTGTGATTTATTATCGTATATTCTTGACTCAACCTAACAAATTCGATTTGATGTGATATCATCAATAGAGGTAAATCTGTAACTACGCTTCTGCACAATAAGCCTAAGCATCCGGAGCATCTGCTGACGGGCCCTAAAGAAGAGCTACGCTTAATTTAGCAATACGCCATGAAAGCAGATGAAGAAGTGGAGGTATAACTCCACGCATTCCTGATTTCGGCACTGATTTGAGGTAAGTGGTTAACTTCACACTTTTGCCCCTTCAGCGATGGGAAAACGGGCCCCGGTGTCTATGTACGTGGGGCTTGGTGGGCCCCAGATCCGGTTTGGACGACTCGGAGGCGAGAAAGTTCTTTTATCTCTGCCAGCAAGCGAATGTCGTTTCCTGTAGTCTAGTCACTTATCGACTGACTGATATGTTTTCATTCTTGCGTTTGTTTGCGTCTGTTACACACTGCCAAGATAGGAAATAATAGAACTGTTTTGTCTGTTCGTAGGAGCCGCCTTCCCGGCCCATTAAGTAAGCAGGCTGTTGCGTCTGTGCATTCATTTAGTTGACTTCGGATTCTTGATTCTTGTAGCTCGCAGAAAGCGGGGGGTGAGAACCGCACTGCTGTTCTTTTCAATTTTACTCTCCGAAAACTTCCGCGTTCACTGCTTTGAAAATGCAGTAAAAGTGAAAGTCATCATCTTTTCACAATTCAGAGAAAATTAGATTCACACAAGGTTTAGAGCAGTTGTGTTCTATTATAACTCGGAATTGCATTGCACAGACAGGCTGTGGAGATTACAGTTTATATTTATGTAGGTAATATTGCTTTTGTGGGGCACGTAATAAAGAAAATATGAGCACGTATGTACCTAAGCTTGTGAATGTATTTATTTATACAAGTATTCATGTATGTACTCACACGTATGCGTGTCTGCAGAGAGGTCTGTGTGTAGGAAGGCGTTTTTTTCCCTACGTGACCGATAAGCGCCGGCCCGTCGCTCTAATGAATGTTTGTTAGACTTTCTAAAGGTTATTATTCCTGCGGTCGTTTGTCTAGCTCCCGTTATCGACTGTTGAACCTCCCCGACACGCAGCGTACGACGCAACGCTGGCAGAGCCTCGGGCGGAGGGTTGGGCCGGCGCTTTACGGCCAAGCAGGAAAAAAACACCCTATATGTATGTACGTACGAAGTACGCCATCCGTGTACGCATATGTGCAAGGCAGTAGATGGAGGTAGCTACCAGACTGTACGGCGTCACATCTCGGACGTCAGTATTAATTTTATGCTTCTTAATGGTAACCATGCATGTTTGCTGCTGATACATTGAGTACATACGGAATTCATAAGTAAATTTGGTGAAGTAATAATAGAGCTAGGGTTTACAGAATTAGAAAGTAGCGCCAAGAATGGCAGAGAACATATTCAGCTTGCGTGTGCTGCCACATGGTGTGCCCTGAGTTAGGGAAATGGACGAAAAAGTGGGAGGATGAACAGCGTCTTTGCTTTAGACTGGAGAATAAAGTAACTTAACATGAGAGGGTGGAGGACGAGGAGCAGCAGGAGGAGGAGGAAGAGGAGGAGGAGGAAGAAGAAGAAGAAGAAGAAGAAGAAGAAGAAGAAGAAGAAGAAGANAGGAGGAGGAAGAAGAAGAAGAAGAAGAAGAAGAAGAAGAAGAAGAAGAAGAAGAAGAAGAAGAAGAAGTTTAACGACACAACATCAGTATCAGAGAAAGATGCCTGATGCTGCTATTTATTTCAGCTCCACTTGCTTCTTTTAGAATTTCTTAATTACTTGGCGATAAACAGGAGGGCCTAAAGTTTATGTTGCAGAGCGGTGTAATGATTTATAATTTTTGCTAGTTTTTTGTCTCTTGGGTTTGAGAACATATAGTAGATTTTCAAAAAAAAATTACTGCCCATCTCTTCAGGGTAGATTGATTTCAGCCCTGAAGATGTCGGACGCAGATTCTTTCCAAATTCGATACTCACATACAGGACCACATGGTTGTCACAGGGCAGAATATCAGAAGGTAAAGTCTCACTACTCCGAAAACCTAACGTCTGGAGTTTCCTTGTAAGGTGAAGCTATTCGATGACAGGCCTGGACAAACCGTTAGGGTTCCAGGAGTTTGAGGTTGAGGCTGTCAGATTTTAAGACAGTCGGCACATGAAGGTGGTAAGGTTGTCAGCCCTAGGCACCAGCCGCCTTTACCCCCCAGGGAATATTCCTGATCCTCATTTCTGGTAGAGGCAGAGTCGACCTCAGGGCCATAGTGCGGCCGGAAGGACTATGTCAATAAAAATTCCAATGACGCCATCGGGAATCGAACCCGCGACCTTGTAGCGCAGTGCCTCAACCAACTGTGCCACCGCGTGTCCCGGAGTTTCCTTGTAATTTTCGAATTTTACCAGAATTTTTCCGCTCGGGAAAGTTAATCTGACTGCATATATATGCGTAATAAAACACACCTTGTGTTCAATTAAATGAAACCCAAAACATGCGACACAAGGAAGATTTTTAATGTGGTGTTTTTTGCGTTGCATCTAGCTGATGATGAATCGTGAATGTTACTGCAGTTAGCGCCCAAGGTATACGACAGCCGTGACGGCGTAGTCGGTATAATGACTACGCTACTGGCTACAAGACCGAGGATTCGTAGTTCGATTTCCGGAAAGGGCAAGGCATTTTTCTCAGTTGCGAATCTTCAAGACGGGCTGTGGTGCCCACCAGCCTGCTCTTGAATGGATACCAGGGACGCTGATCATTCAGCACCAACTAGTGTTCAAATTAAGAAAGAGCGGAGCTTTACCTCCACTTTCCCTATGCCTTTACGACGTATATAGGGACATTTTTACCTTCACCTTTTCTAAGGATGCCGTTTAAATTAAGGTGCCTGGAAGCGAGCTTGTGCCCGTTGGATCCGCACGCCAGGTGACCCGCACAGTAGCAGGCGCCCCCCGCTGCCCTCTCTTATAAGCCCCAAGTTATGACTAATGACCGCCCATAACTTCCCTCCCTTCTATTATTAAAGCTCTCATACATCATCTAAGCACTTTTCACTCCATTCTTGGCGGCCACGGCCTCTCTTCTCAAAGCCATTGGGATTTAAAATTGTCAGTAAGCTCGTGCCACTAATGAAATCTTGTAAGAAACAGTAAATTGACTTGCTTCGGTCGGATTTGCCATTATTAACAAAGAATGCCTTCTTTTAATGGACACTGTCCACAAATGTTTCGATGCCTGTCTGAACGAACACCATATGGCCAACACTCCGATGTGGGTAGCTCCTCTACGTTGCGATAAACGGACATTTCGTTTCATTTCATTTACCCTATTCTAGCCTCTATGTATGTCCCCGTCCTCTCCTCATTCTTAACTTCTGCACTAGGTGGGGGAAAATGGTAAAGCTTCACGCTCCGGCCGCGTTACATCGGGGAAAGTTACTCGGCAAAACATTAACTCAGAGTCTGGGTGGGTCTCAGAGCCGATATGGCTGCTTCAGACATAAGGAAAGTCTCCTGTGTCGTCTAGCCCATAGCGTAGTCACGACACAGACTATAGCGTAGTCACTACACAGACTATAGCGTAGCCACGACGCAGACTATAGCGTAGTCATGACACAGACTATAGCGTAGTCACTACGCAGACTATAGCGTAGTCACGACACAGACTATAGCGTAGTCACTACACAGACTATAGCGTAGTCACTACACAGACTATAGCGTAGTCACTACACAGAGTATAGCGTAGTCACTACGCAGACTATAGCGTAGTCACGACACAGAATATAGCGTAGTCACTACACAGACTATAATGTTGGAGACCAAACCCGTTATTCTGGGCTGGTCCGCGGTCCGCACATGGAAAAGTAACTATAAGTGTTATACTTAACCGCCAAAATTGTGTAATTTTTAAACCACCTACATGTCACGCCCACGCACGCTCCTGTAAATTGGAACCGGCTCTTGTTGCCGGAGGTAAAGCGGCTGGGGCCTGGCCTTGACCACCCACCCCCATTTAGCTTCGGGGTTAAAGAAAGAGTAGAGCAATATCTCTACTCCGCCTTTGGGCCTTCATAGCCTGTTCTAGGGTGAGTTGTATACATACTTCACAAATGTGGCCGCTGGCCGCCTAGTACAGCCTGGCGGGCCGCGAGTTGCAGACATATGGGCTGCAGGATTCTGGATGCAGTCGTGTATTCTAATAAAGGTACATCAATCCTATCTCAGGCCTGGACGGGGCCCTAGGCTTCCAGGAGTTTGAGGCTCCAGATTTCAAGACAGTCAATACATGAAGGTCGTAAGGTTATCAACCTTACGCACCGGCCGCCTTTACTCCTGGTACTCACATCTGTTAGAGGCTAACTCGACCCCAGGGTCATAGTGTGGCTGGAAGGATTATGTCAATGAAAAATTCCAGTGACAGCATCAGGAATCGAAGTTGCGATGTTCCAGCCTGTAGCGCAGTGCCTCGACCAACTGCGCCACTGCGTGTCCCTGTGTATTCTAATACTGCCCTTAAACACCAAACCAGTGTCAGTAATGCAGGAAGTGTTGCGCACATTCTAGACATGGCCACCACTGGGCATATAAACAAGTGGTCATATTCGCACCCGAAGACATCATGGCGCCCATGTGAAATATTGTTTTCATGGCACTGTAAGGCCATGCACCAACTGTAATTCGGGCTAGTGACGTAGACATCATGCGAGATGTGAGGTTCTCACAGCGGTGTTGATGAATATTCGAGTCGTCTGGCGTGTTTACCAACACTTCGGCGGAGCTTGCTGCCTACACCTTCAGGTTAGTCCAAGAAGAATACCGACGATTTTGGGATGTATACTGTTCCCGTCTTCAGGGTTAGCCACAAGAATGGTGTAATATAAAAATCTACACCTCAGACTTAGTGAATCTGATATAGGCCTATTTAAAATGCTGGTGTAAAGATGCCACTTGGAGTATCAGTAGCTAGAACAATGTGTATTTGGACTTCTTACATCGTCACTGATTACACAAACACGACGTTTCGAAAGCAGACTGCTTGCGAAACGTCGTGTTTGTACAATCATTGAAGACCGAAGAAGTCCAAATACACATCAGTCATTTCTCGTATATTACACGATTGTCTAGGAAGTGTAGTGTAAGTTAATAAGACGGTGTTTTGATTGTCCCGTTTTCCGTAGTGTTTCAGTTCAATTATAAGTTGCTTCAGCACCATCGAATACGAAACTGAGTTGAAATGTAGTATTGTAGGTCTGTTTTGCTTGTTTGCTGGTCTCCCAGCTGCAATGTCACAATAAGTCTTTGAAATTTCAGTGTGTTACCCACAGCATTCCTAACAGTGTTCCGATTAAGAACCGTGTGCGCCTTTTATGAAAATTCATGCTACAAGTTCATGCCACCCACAAAACACAGTGTGTAAATAATATGGAACCTTTGTTACGTTATGATGGTAAATACACAAGAGTCTTTTTTATATACAAATCAACTCATGCGGCACCCATCTATGGCCACCCCCTAGAGAGGTTGCTTACGTTCAAATGGGAATTAAAAGATCTTTGTGGCTCCGGTGATGTTATTATACTGACAAAGTCGAGGAGCTGGCGTGCTTGTTTGCTGCAACTTGCGTAACAATATAGCCTAGAAGAAGGAAGATGGATAGAAATCTTACCTTTCATCCTTACTTATTTTTGTTGGGTTTCCGCATCTTTGGCAAAAATAAGATTTTTTTTTCATAAAAGGTAGAGAGGTTTCACCCCTACAGATGTTGCACCCCCATATAGCTGACATCTGCAAGATTCTTGCGTGTAGCGACCACAGTTGGATCCTCTCTATTATTCACTGACCTTTAGCGTGCGTCTCGACTTACGACATCGGGATTCAGTCCTGAGTAAAAACATGTAGGTGATTTTGTTGTGTAATAAATCTGTTTATTAAACGATGTAGCTTTTTAAGAAAAGGGATCAATTTATTATAAAATGACCTGTGCTTACGTCAATGTAAAAAGCTGCGGCACGTGGCGAGCGAAGTGGCTACTTGGAGCTGAGTACTTATTCAGAACTCAAGTACTTGCTCATTTAGTCAAGAACTTCCCGTCATTTACGGAACCTATAAGCTCACTGGCGCACTCACAATAGCGTCACTGCTTCATGTCCTGAACCAAATATGTCCAGTCCAACTTATGCAAACATACTTCCATATATTCTAAGGTTGCGCATTCCATGCATTTTTTGAAGAATTGTAGTCAGTTTAGTAGATAAACTAAATGCACAATTGTTCACGTACAATGCATATGTCGCTCTAACATGTTTCGGCGTTCAGAACACCGTCTTCAGGGAGCATGTAATGCCAAGTTTGAAACCCATTGTCAGTAGACAGGCCACTTATTTATGGTTCCGCATTCGGTATGCGGCGTTGGTGATATCTTCATATAAAACTTATATTAATTTATAAAATAATATTCGCCAACTAATGCACCAAAATACATACAATCTTTATTCGTAAAAACCTCCTACATGTTTCGACCCTGCTGGGTCATCTTCAGGGAGAATAGTCTGCTACAATGTTGGATGCACTTACACAGTTAAGTGTGAGGATGAAAGCAAAGGCACATTCTCACTTAACTGTATAAGTGCATCCAACATTGTAACAGACTATTTTCCCTGAAGATGACCCAGCAGGGTCGAAATATGTAGGAAGTTTTTACGAATAAAGATTGTATGTATTTTGGTGCATTAGTTGGTGAATATTATTTTATATGATACAGTGCACGGATATGGAACACATTAAATTTATATTAATTTAGTTCCTATAGATAAATGACTAAAACATGATTCACATCACTCACCTGTACGAGAGGTTTTAATCATGTTTTAGTGTTTTATCTATGGGAACTAATTAGTGTAAGTTCTATACGATGATATCATCAACGCTGCATACTAAATGTGGAACCACAAATAACTGGCCTGCCTACTGACAGTTGGTTTCAAACCTGGCATTACGTGCTCCTGAAGATGGTGTTTCGAACACCGAAACATGTTGGAACGATATATGCAATATACGTGAACGATCGTGCATTTAGCTGGTACAATAAACTAACAACACTTCTTCTAATTCTGTCTATTTTAAAAGTACCCTAATGTGAGTATTATACTAGTTATCGACACCGATTGTTTCCTTTCACATTCTCCAATCCGTAGAAATTTCGTATTGCTACAGTTCATGCTACATATTCTGCCCCTCTCATATTACCCTTATTTTAGCATGGTCTAGACCAGTGTTTCTTAACCAAATTTGGGTCATGAAGCTATTCTGAGGTGGCCGCGAGACAACTTTGTAAATTTATTAACTCACACTATATTAGAAGTGCATTAAAAGCAGTATTTCTTATAAATCATCTCTGTTGACACTGCAGCAGTGTCGGCTGGATCGTCATGTGACAAAATTTACACAGACCATTGGCTAGCAGGATTGCCAGCCTCTCAACGGAAAATTATGGGATGAGCCAAACCAAATTATCGTTTTTCGCTGAAGGTATAATATACGAGTTTGCAAAATTTTCTCAGTTTTGGGAATACCTCGCAAAACAGAGAAAAACTAAAATTTACAAGATAATGAATAGTAACTCTGGTAATAAGAGCCATAAGAGGAGTCACAGTACTGAAGTAGACGCATCCAGAAGTATGTAAATACGTGTATGTCTGTCTTCATTTCGTTACATCACTAAACATCACATTCCTTACCCCGATTCATGCTTTTATTTCACGCCTGTCTTTACTTCTGGCTCATGAGGTCGCCAAACAAAGCCCGTGGCCTAATTTTGGTTCATAAACACTCGTCTAGACACTTCGTTTTGACACGTTATAGTAAGGATCTGGTTGTGTTCATGTAGACTGTGTGTGTGTGTGTGCGTGTGTATGTACGTATGTACGTATGTATGTATGTACGTATGTACGTATGTATGTATGTATGTGTGTGTGTATGTATGTACGTGTGTGTGTGTGTATGTATGTATGTATGTATGTATGTATGTATGTATGTATGTATGTATGTATGTACGTATGTACGTATGTACGTATGTATGTATGTATGTATGTATGTGTGTGTATGTATGTATGTACGTATGTACGTACGTATGTATGTATGTATGTACGTATGTATGTATGTATGTATGTACGTATGTATGTATGTATGTATGTATGTACGTATGTATGTATGTATGTATGTACGTATGTATGTATGTATGTACGTATGTACGTACGAATGTATGTATGTATGTACGTATGTATGTACGTATGTACGTACGTATGTATTATGTATGTATGTACATATGTACGTACGAATGTATGTATGTATGTATGTATGTATGTATGTACGTATGTATGTACGTATGTACGTACGTATGTATGTATGTACGTATGTACGTACGTATGTATGTATGTATGTATGTATGTATGTATGTACGTATGAATGTATGTATGTATGTACCTATGTACGTATGTATGTACGTATGAATGTATGTATGTATGTATGTATGTATGTATGTATGTATGTATGTATGTATGTACCTATGTACGTATGTATGTATGTATGTACGTATGTACGTATGTATGTATGTATGTATGTAGCCTATAGTGCATACGAATGTTTCAGCTATTAACAGAGGTGTAACTGTATCAGACACAATATTTTTCTGATATGGTGTCTTAAGGGACAGCAAGTAAGAAGAGGATGAATGGAGAAGAAGTTATTCAATATTAGTTTCATATTAAAGGCAGGGTTACATGGTATGGACATGTAGCACGCGTGGGAACTGAGCTATGCGTACAAAACTTTAATTGCATTCCCCGAAGGAAAGAGAAAATTTGGTAGACCGTGCTGAATATGAGAAGATATTAAAATGGCTCCTAAAGAAATGGAATGTAAGGATGTGTGCTGGAATTAACTGGCTCATTAAATGTTAGTGTGGGACATTCCTGACCAAGGTAACTCCTTCTGTAAAAAGTTGGGAATTTCTTGGTCAAATCACCTATTATTAGCTTGTCAAAATGTTGGGGAAATGTACGCGTAGCTGGCGCCTTCTCTCTTTAGTGTCTCCAGAAATTTAACATGTGAAGGCTAATTTTTTATGCTGTGCTATGAATAGCGTAAAACTGAAGTTTCCAAGCAAATGTCTATAAATATGTCTTCTCACTTCTTTGCACAATACTTATTGTATGTTTTTTTTCCATATTCTAGCAACAGACATACAAAAGGTAATGTCGTATTTTAGCAGTGTTGCTAGTAGCCTGTGTAATGACAGCGATGAACCTTCGACGTCATATTTCAAACAAGCCTTCTAGAAATCTCTTTTAAATGCAGTTTAAACCTTGGGATTGTGGATTGGCCTATATACACTGGAGAAGAGCACAAAAGTACATTCAGGTCTTCACGTAAAAGTCCTTTGTATTTGTCTTCGACCAAAATTGAAATTCATCCCAAATTTCTTGTAACATTCTCCAGTGTCACATTTCCTGAAGATCTGTTCACTGGTTCTCAAGTCCTTATGCCCGTAAGAACGACCTGAACGATTGTAGTAGGCTTTCCGCAGGGATGCGAAAGTGCGTAAAAAGAAATTGTTGTGCGCTGTTAGTTTAAGTAGTATTCGTTTTGCGCTGTTAGTTTAAGTAGTATTCGTTTTGCGCTGTTAATTTAAGTAGTATTCGTTCTTTGCGGTCTGAAGAAATTGTCTGGATTGAAGGTGTGGGTTTACTTTTTCTGCTTGAACATGAAGAAGGGAATGCAGTCACAGAAAGTTGTTTACCATTTGTTGTCAGAAGGTGGAAGGAGGTGGCCTATGAACCTAATATTGCACAATCATATCTGGCAATGAACTCTAACCGTCGATCTATCTCTCCGAATTCGTTACAGCTTTTAGAGACATTTCAAGTGCCAGACGGAAGAAGGGGGAATACTGAAGGGGGCCTCTGAAGAATACGCTACATTTTCTCCCTCGCCTATTCCTTGTCCTTAAAATCCACCCACCTAAACCGATCTACCCTAACATTTGAAATGTAAAGAAGAATTGTTTCCCCGTTTTCCATGACCTAAATCACGTTTTGCGAAGTGCAATCCTTCGGCTCAGTACAATTATAAGCCGACAAACTGTCCATTCCCTGCAACCCCGAGTTTCTACAACTCCAATAAAACTTTATACCACCGTCTTCCTTTTGCTATGCATTTTAGGCCTGTCTTTTTCACCATTTCTATTTTTCTGACGATGACAGTGGGTCACAATTCACGAGATTGTGTACTTTCTTTGTTTCCTCGGCACAAATATAGTTCTGTAGCTCATTCAGTGAAAGAAACATCCAAAATTTCATTTATGGGGTCGAAAACTTAAGGGTAGATTCACTCGTTTGTTAAAGTGGCACTGTACTTTTAAAAAGGCCCAAAAAGTGAGAGTTGGTAAGGTAAAGCCATAAATATGTAACGAAGCTGTATCCATTGCGTAATGTAATCATAAAGAACTTTCACTTTTGCGTCTCGACGACCGGTGGGTAAATGGGGACTTGCGTCTTCGAGTTGCAACAAAGTAGGCATGCAGAGAATTTCTGTGTGGGGCCTGAGGTGAACGGTGGTGACCGTGGGTAATGCTGTCTTATGGAAAGTGACGCCGTGTAGTTTACTGGATATATATATATATATATATATATATATATATATATATATATACTGAATCCTGAAAAGGGATAGTGGCAAAGAATGGCGGAACAAAATGTATACATTATATACAGCTGGTGAGTAAATTGAGGGAAAATCCCATCTGCAGTTGGCAATAAGTATCGCATTTTTTAGGTAATTTTTCTGCATTTTAGGGAAAAAAATTCTTCTATCACGTAGGTACCTATCTACTAGACTGTCACATCCGAAAAGACAGAAATATTCAAATTATGACAAACGGTCGAATTCCTTACACATTTACTGGAATGCATATATACGTGTCAGCAGCCGATAATTATTAATGCAGGGATAAATAATGTACTAAAGGACGCGTAATTTCGAAAAAAAGTGGTCTTGTTAACAACTGCAGTCTGTGATAAACAAACCCGGGTGACACTCGGAAGGATTTTAGCAAAGATGTATTGATCATATGTTGTTGTGTGCGTCGTTTATACGCTGCTTGCTTGATACAGGCTCACTACATGACGTGTGGGAGGTGGGCCTTTGGTTATCACCGCATAATGTTCGCCATACTGACGTATATCACATCAGATAAAAAGCAGCCGCGACAGACCCTCTAGTCCAACGGGTCCAGAGATGAGCAACCCGCGGCTCGCGACTCTCTCAGGCCGCAATCAACTTACTCTTTACCATCAGAATGAAGGGAAATGTTTTGAGTGGTTTGTTGAACGACGCACCCATAGATAAAATTTGTGAGCAATATTATTGCATATTGCATGGGCAGACATGTTGGAAACTTTACAGCAGGAAGAATGAGAAAGTACGGAAGTTAGGCTCCACCATCCCACTTAGACCTTCAGGTTTAAGTGCGTTCTAATACTAACAGTACAGACGTACTTCAGTCATAATTTTATGGAACAAAAGTGTGTGTATTTATGTAAAATATATCAGTGACAATGAAACGGGCAAGCTCCTCATTGACGTTCTTTTGCCGTTAAAAATAATGCAAGTCTTAAAATGAAATTATAATTAATTGATACATTAGTTTTGTTGCAGTTAGACTAAACATTTGTAATAATTAGAGCCCATTTGTCGGTTAATATGAAATCAATTTTCCTTCAAAAATGAGACAATATTAATAACTGTTTTGTGGGCCGCACAGAATTTTGAGGTTTTTAAGTGACCCTGATGCAACAGAAGGTTGCTCTGCACCGCTATAGCCTGCAGACAGATCCTGGTCTTTAACACAAAATTTGGCTGCCCAAACTGTTTCAGATTCGAGTCCGACATCTGCCTGTAATAATAAAAATTACGAAAAATTAAACACGTAATATAACTGTCAGCATGACGTTCAACTACCCGAAGGTGGAAGTGTAAAACAGGCCGAAACCTCAACACTAGGCAACGTACAACTTTAACGGTAAATATCGTTTTGTAGTTATAATAATTTTAAATTGGTCTTTCCTTTTGTACAGCTTCTTTTTATCAAAGTCTCATTTCTCAACAAACGTTATGTACAGAGACCTATTTTTGGACCTAGTATGTAAGTAATAGCAGAACGACAAAATATTTAAAAAGAGTAAAGTTTTACAATTTAAAGGTTTCAGCTATGAGGAGGTTGAGAGAGACAAGACAAGTGTAGCGAGAAAAGTAAGCAATACAAATTGTTAAATGTAGGAACTGAAGGAAGGCATCACCTACAAAGTTGTGTGGGATCATAATATTAAAATGGAAACAATGTGAGGTTGCGCACTCGATTCACATGATGTCGCATGCCGTCCGATTTTGTACGTACTTCCGCGAACATGGTGCTGAACCTTAGAGCTCTATACAAGGCGGGCATTGCTTGATCACGTAATCTAATATTGCGATCAAACGGTGGACTCTCCTCCATGCAATTTGTCTATGAATGATAATTCCAGCGACGTTTTCACGTTGAGATTCGAGAATCACTGAACGCATTTTTTTTTGTGTTAAAATTGAAGAGCTGTAGGTACTATTATTTGTCGGCTAATTCCAATTTTGATTCAGAGTGGACAAACATGACGGACACCTTTTATAAAGATATCCACGTGTTTGCGAGTGCTACCAGCGTCAATTGCTAAAATTGAATCGGAGCGAAAAATATTTGTAAGAAGCGTTACTGACAAAAGTTAAAACACTCGCTCTGCTCTTATAACCAACATATTAAACCCGTAAGCCTTATGATTTTCGAAGCAGTTAAATGAAAATACCGAAAGCACTGCAACTTTTGGTGTATCCTTTATGAAATGAGCCGAAGTATCTCAGATGGTGTAGCAACTGTGCTGCAAGTTGGACGGCCTGAGAATAGTGCTTCGATTCCAATAAGGGGAGAAGATTTTATTCGTCTCCAAAGGGTCCAGATTTTTCTGGTGCGCACCCAGCCTCCTACAGCTGGGCAAAGCGGCAGGGGCTTTATGTTGGCCAATCATCAGCGTCTCGTGCAGAGGTTAGAAAAATAGACCAGTATCTCCACTACCCATGTTACTTTATGGTGTAATGTTTATCTAAATACGGAGAAAAGTTTCCTTTAAAGTTTTGTTTCGAATTAAATATTGATATAGGCGCCTGCCTGCCAACTATAAAACTAAAATTTAGGCTAGCGCATAGTGAAACGCGATGCATTCAGAGTGTTACTTATGTATGCGCCGATCCCAGTGGCCGCGCGGTCTAAGGCGTAGGTCTGCGGCCGAGAGTTTGCTGGGATCGTGGGTCCGAATCCCACCGGGGGCATGGATGCTTATCTCTTGTGAGTGCTTGTGTATTGTCAGGTAGAGGTCTCTGCGACGGGCCGATCCCTCGTCCAGAGGAGTCCTATCGAATGTGATGTGTGTCTGAGTGTGATCAAGCGAATAATAAACAGCCTCGCCACCTCCTGTGGGTGGGTAGAACAGGGCAGGACTACTTATGCGTGCATTTAGCTGGATAGTGGGCCTGTATGTCATGAAATCAATTCCGTTTATCCCTTCTCGAAAGCAAACTACAGTATTTATTCAGTGCATTGATTAATGGTTAGGAATCGTACTTATAATGAATAAAAAGCGGGCTGTAAGAAGCTTCAGACCTTCGAGACAGCCTTTAAAAATGAGGCCTAGCCTTTCCTCTTTCTGTGCTGTGAGAAGGTAAACCAATCGTTGTCTTCTCCAGAGCACTCTATGTGTGAAGGATACGAAACTCTACAAACACAGGAGAAACTGCCACTTCAGCATTACTTACACTTTCATCGTGACATGCGCACGCACACACACGCGCGCGCACGCACACACACTCGTCTGAAGAGAGCAGTTTCCTTCAAAATCGAAATAGCATTTACGACAACAATTTCTGTTTTGTCAGTCTGTCCCTCACTGTCTTTATTCTTCCTTTCTTTTTCCTTCCTTCTTTCCTTCCTTCTTTCTTTCTTTCTTCCTTTCTTTTTCCTTCTTTCTTTCTTTCTTTCTTTCTTTCTTTCTTTCTTTCTTTCTTCCTTCCTTCCTTCCTTCCTTCCTTCCTTCCTTCCTTCCTTCCTTCTTTGCAGGTGTTCACTCTTGTGAGTGTGTAAGTCCCGAAAAATAGCTTGGAAATAATTGACGAATTTTTAGGAATGTATTTGCTAATTAGCTGAGGAACTGTCAGTTTCGCCAGAAGGCTTCCACGCTGTAAGGTTATTGCTGAGCTCTGGAACTCTACATGCAGTGTGTAAGAAGATTACTGTGTTCTGAGATGTGACTCAGTGACGTGCCGCCATAGTCCAGAATAGTGCAATCCTCAGTTTTTACGAAACCGGATAAAACTTGTAGACCGTACGCCACTGACGACCCCTACCAACTTCACCTATTTTAATTGCCGTCGTTAAGGCTGTGTGCATTGTGGCCGTGCGAACTTCTAAATTGGCGTCAGTCCTTATATCAGTATGAAGAAGTGTCCTAAAATTCTGTGTAGTAATATGAAAAACAATGTAATGGCTTTCTGTTAAAAATTTTTTAGAACCTAGACTGTAATAGCACAAAGACGATCCCGCTAAATTTGCGTGTATCCATTTAGCTTCCTATTTGTTAATGGAATATTTATTATCGAATGAAATACTGCTTGTAGAAATGGGGCTTTTCTCCCTAATGCAAAGCAGCGCGGACTTACAAGTGACTGTTCTGTCCAAATAATGTCGAGGTCAAGAATACGTATGTTGAGGTATTTTTCAGCATCCTGTAGGCACACAACTTCATATTTTGCCTAGAACTGGAGTATGAAGTGTATCGCAAAGGCATTGGTCTATATCCCTTTTGGGGTAAAAGCTTTTTGTATTACATTTTAAAAATTATGAGCACAACTGTGGAAGAAACAGATTCGAAGGTCAGGCCAGACTGCTTTTAGACATATAAAAAGATCGTCAATTACAACTTTGGTTCTCACAATCTTTTGTTTTATTTATTTTATTTTATTTTATTTTATTTTATGCTACAGTTTTTATTTAGATGAAATCTATACTTGTGGATATTATGCACTCATACAAACTTCTCATTGCTCTGATGGTCTAGTATTTTGCACAATAGGATGGTGTTTATAATGTCCCGCTCTCCATTTCTCCCATCGCAACTAATAGCAGGGTATGTTCGCAGAGCCAAACACTTGCGGTTGAATCTGTCTTTTGGTTTCCCTAGATTTTAAATTCATGGCTGTTTTGAAGAAAAGTACTGAAGGTGCAAGTATCTGAAACATGTCTTTCCACGTTATACACAGCAACGCCATGAAATTTATCCGTATTTGAGGAGTAAATTTGCAGTCGATCGTATTCGATATCTTGTAAACATTAAGATAGCATTTCGTGCAGTTATCGCTTACCTCACAGAGAACGCAGCATATCTTAATTATAAGGAACAGTCATGGCTAAATAGTTTCATAGATTTATGTAGATCACGATGTGCCTTTCCTGACATTCTTGTCCCATTTTAACCAAAATCGGTTAATAAATAGTAGTGAAAATCTCAACTTGCCGATCCCAGTGGCCGCGCAGTCTAAGGCGTGGGTCTGCTGCCGAGCGCTAGCTGGGATCGTGGGTTCGCATCCCACCGGGGGCATGGATGTTTGTCTCTTGTGAGTGTTTGTGTTGTCAGGTCGAGGTCTCTGCGACCGGCCGGTCCCTCGTCCAGAGGAGTCCTACCGACTGTGGTGTGTGTCTGAGTGTGATCAAGTGAAAATAAACAACCTCGACACCTACTGTGAGTAGGCAGAAGAGGTAAGGACTACGATATGAAAGATCTTACACTCAGAGTTGCACAGTAATTTGTTTGGCAGTCCTGCTTTATGCGGACAGACAGACGGACGAACGATCAGACATGACGAAGTTAACCGTCACTTTGCGCAACTGTTTGCGAACGCGCCTAAAAGTAAATATGTTACAACAAATTGCCATTTTAATGACGCCGATTTACCTGAATATGGCCTTACAGCCATTTCACAAAACACCGTGCCATGTGTACCAAATATCGCTCGAACACTGGACAAAAATTCAACATAGGTTTGATATACTAATGACTCAGCCGCTCTTACAAATTCTTGATATCAAAGAGTAGTATATTAAACATAAGTCACGTCAAAGAGAATGGAGAAATTTGGGCTAAATCAATCGCAGTACATTAACAGCCTGTATGTGGAATCATTTTAGTAACTACGCACTGTACACCTTAGCGGATGATTTGAAATTAACTTTCAGTTTTGACTTGGGATTGCTGGGATTGCAATCTTCATACTGAATTTCAAAGATAAACCAGTCCTTGTATTACACGATGGCACTTCGTTCCTTACTCAGTAACTGTGCCACTCTTCGTCAATCCTCTACGCTGTATGGAGTTTAATAATAGGATGGGTAAGAGGGTAAATTATAAAAGCGCGTATGGCCGTGGTCTCTTTTATGGCACTCTGACACTAGAGGCCAAGAGGGAATAAGGAAAACAGCGGAAGTCCTGCGTCAGATTAGCCTGCGCCACGATCAAAACTCTAACCAAGCAGATTACCGTCAGTCCTGAGTAAAACGCTTTTCAGTTCACAGATTTTAATGAAAAGTTTTCTTTATTTGCTAGACTGTAGGCATGATAGTGACGACGTCAGTTTGTACTGGCGAGAAGAGAAAGATGGGTAGCTTAGTCCTAAGGTAGTTCGGGTTTCCAGTGCAGCACGGGCCTTAGTAATATCTGGCAATGTCCAGAGCAACTGACCTAAGAGAGCTAGGTACTTTCTCGTACAAAGTGAGGTGCAAATGGGAGCATCTCACAAAGCAACCAGAAGTTAAGCAGGAAATGGTGTGAAATACGTAGGTTAGTAATACTTTTGTAAGTACGATGGAATGGGCTGCGCACTGCGAAGACCTGGTGTTAGCGGGCGCAGCACCACCTGTATTACAATGACTGACCAAATAAATAAATATCTAGACATCTGGCAGTAGCGTACTAACAGTACCAACAACGTTTCACTTAACACGACTGAGGGACTGAGTTCAAATAATATACTCAAATTATATAATAAAAAACAGTCCGACACAACACTATATATATTTATGTCAGCACACTATAACATTATGCTACACTGCTACATGTTTGGGCTCAGCTGAGCCACCGTCAGGTACATGTACATATCAATAAAACACAGATCCTTGATTGTATGATATAAAAATATATTAGTGAAATCTGAGCAATATGCTGTTTAAAACTGTAAAACACCGAGATAAAACTGAAATTAAACATAAACACTTATCTAATAAATAGTTTTTCCCAAAGTATATTACTATGGCGAATTACATGGCTTAACTGGAGATGTCAAAAGTGAATCGTTCCAGTTTTTTACTTTTTGGTGACTCCAAATATTGTCGCAGCAACAGGTGATGTAAAGTCCAAGTTCTGTAGGAACAGGCGGGAATCGTGGAGTAGCTCAGCTGTATACGTGTATCTCGAATTTTATCCGGCAGTGTAAGTTGTAGGATTCTGTTAGGCTGCACGACCTTGTGAGGATAATTAGGGGCACGGCAGTGAATATTAAGACCGCTAGCCATTGTGATGTGACGTCACGTGGTTTGGTTACCACAGTTTACAGGAAACGTCTGCTTCCATCTTTAGCAACAGTGAAGACCGCTATAGCAATATTCATATTACGTTTGACACTACATGACACTGCAGATGAAACAGCGTTACTGAATAACGTCACACACTTCTATCGATGATATTATCCACCTCACTCTTAGTTAATGAAGTGTTCCTGGCATCGTAGGCAATTTCTCGGGCACTTCTGTTTCGCGGGCCGGTTGGCTCTCAGGCGTTAATTAACGTATGAGATGCAATTGATAGCAGTCGACGACCGTCAAATAATATGAAAGTGGAGGTTTCTTATGAAATTACGCACACGGTGGTGGTGTTTATGACGTCGGTATTTATTACTGCGTTTAGCTTCGAATTTTAAAATACAAATAAGTGTCAATATTAGCTCGTTAAGGGGACTGCGCTGCATGAAGCGTGTCTGGACAGTGCTAAGTTAAACGAGGGGGCGAGCGGTGGCGCAGTTGGCTGAGGCACTGCGCCACAAGGCGGGAGGTTCCGGGTTTGATTTTCAAGTGACCTGTTCCTTCTGTCCGCATTCATTAGCTCTGGGGGCCACTCAGCCTCTAACAGAAATGAGTACAAAGGTATTTCCTTGGGGGTAAAGGCGGCCGGTGCTTAGAGCTGACAACTCTGCCGTCCTAGTTGTGCCGAATGTCAAAGTAAATATGGAAGCCCAACATTCCACCCCCGCCTCTGAGGCGTCATGACTTGTTATGGTAAAGCTTTACCTTACATTTTACTGGGTTAAATATAAATATTGAAGGGCATAAATAGTAAAGATCGCGTCTGCCTTGCGTGTTTCAGTTCCAAAAGTACTGGAAAGTTCTCAGGCCAGTGTAATTTTATTTCGTTTTTTTTAAATCGAAGTTCATCAACTGAATTTTTCAGAAGGGTTTGTCATTTAAAAATATCAAAATACAATAAAAACATAACAAGCTGTGTCTTAATTAGGTATGGGCAATTTTTAATTCAAACGTTTTGATATGGCGAATTTGTATCAAAATTGTAAGGAAAAATAATTTCTGGGCTTGCGTATTGTAATGCCTTCAAAGCAATGCGTTATATTTGCAAAGCAGAAGAATTAAATATGTGTATTATTTTTCTTTTTTGTCGGAGAAAAAACACAGATTTGTATTTAAATTGGCCAACGAATGATCCTGACAGCTTATTTTACGTTATTTTCGTTGAAAACGCTATAGAAATTTTTGAGATCCAATACAATATTCCTTGACGACTGAAATATTCTGGTGTTAGTGGCAACGGCGCAAACCAGTCCGAAGTGAATAAACAGGATCGTGATCTGGAGTTCTGGCTGTTTGTATGAATGTACACAAGTTTCATGTTAATGGCCTTATACATCTAGCAGAATATATAAGATGTAAATTCTGACTGTCTGACTATAGAATTTGTACAAGAGGAATGAATCAGTGTTATCCCGTTGGCTAAATAAACTAGGGTTTGGAAAATATATGTGGGCATGCAGGATATGTAATTAAGAATACTTTTTTATATATCTTCTTGCGAATTTATTTTATTCTTAATTTTATCACGATCCTTAATTATTATGATGGTGACCCGATAGCTCACTATTTTAATGTTCACTACCACCTCTGTGACACATTCGTTTCACATGTTTGAAATCTTCAGCACTGTTGTAGGAGGACAAATATTTTAAACAAATCATACTGGTGCAATCGGCAGCATACAAATGTTGAAGTGCGTGGGAACCTGCATATCGCCTCCCACAGCTGTTGACACTTGATATCTCCGGGTTTGTACTGAATTAACAAAAGAATTATGAACTATGTAACAAAGTTTCTGACTTCGGTTATTGACCTGTTTCGGGTTCTTCTGTAACGTCATTCTCCCCCATGGGAAAGGCATAACAAATAACCATTACCTGACCCCTTTGAAGCTTAGAAGTGTGTAACCAGATTCTAGATGTTTACGTTTTGTGTGTAGAGGAAGAGCACTTGTTATTGTTGTGATGGGATCATCGACCCCTCTGTTGAGCGGGCACTGACCGCCAAGTGAAAGGGGTTGGAAACTGGCTGGATTGCTACGTACTGTAAGACACTTAGAGTCATCTTGTATGAATAACTACTGGAGTTGAAAATTAATCAGGGTAAACCGAAAATAAATTTCTTGGCCTATGTGAGTATTTTGAGGCAGTTATGTGCTCCCATAAAGTCTGGGTTTCCATTGACCATACAAAAATATTTACAGGAATCCTCAAGCTCGTCAAGTTGAGGAATGTTCGAGGAGCATAAACTTCTGGAACTGTCGCCCTGTTATTTAATTTAATTTAGTATTTTAGTAGAATCAGCATAACACAAATGGCACCGCGCCTGCTAACACCAGGTTTTTTGCAGTGCGCAGCCCATTCAAATTTAACTAACAGAAATACCACTAACCTACTTACAAGTCTGTTAGTATTTAGACATTTCCTAATGCCTCCTCTTCCACTTCTGATTGTCGTGTGTGGTGCTCGCGCTTACATCTTACTTTGTACAGAAATGTACCTGACTGTCTCAGGTCTCTCGCCCTGTTATTGTCCCTAACTTTTAGTTATTGGATAATATCAAGAACATCAGTAAAGATACAAGTAGTCTGAATGTTTGTTTCCGCGTTTTACATAGCTCGTACTCTATCCTACAAACGTCAGTATATCCTAACACTGAAACTAATAATCCATCCTGCTCGATTGTTATGTCTGGCCTCAGTTCTAAAATCACAGTTATGAACGGCAATAACAGCGAGATAACATAAATGCACGTAGGTCTTCATGTGAAGTATGAGTTATCTTTGTCTGAATTTAAGGGAAATAGGAACTTGCAGTGTTAAAGACCCACCACGTGAGCTTTTTAACATATATATCAAGATATCTAATTGTGATTAAATATCTTGATATATACGTTAAAAGTGCATGTAGTTGGTCTTTAACATTTCACGATTCGTGACAATGCACGGTTTGAGTAATATAAAGTATGGATGTATCGACAAATTTGCATAAAATTCCAAGTGTCAAATTGCACGAAAATCCTTTTCCGTGCAAATGGGGAGGCGGACGGACAGGACGGGGCAAACAGTCGATTTTATGTCTTTATGTCAGTGGAAACGGGACAGTGCGGTTAGCGCAATGACTAGGTTATGGGCTCAAAGACCGTAGTTTGATTCCTGACAAGAGCAATGCTGTGTCTCTTCGCTACATCCATACCGGCTGTGGGGTTAAACCATACTATATCCAGTGGCTACCTTAGAACGTTCCCTCGGATAGAGCCGGACCGTGAATTTTACGACTTACCTGCTTCTAGTGCCGAGATCAAGAATGCATGAAACTATATGTAATATTGTTTTATTTATAAATTTACTTAATTTTGACCTACATAGGCCTGCAGCCGATGCGAGTCTTTGTAGGCCGTTTCGTAACATCCTATTTTTTTTACGGTGAGGAGTTATTAGTACCTCGCCCAGCCCCCCAAGCTGGAGGACCACCCTTTATCTGTTGTCCGTGACTGCTTAGGCAATGTATTCGCAGCTACCCTCCATAACTGGAAGCCGTTCCTCCAACCGCGGCCTGAGGACGCGCCATGCCGTGGTAACAGGGACCCACACAACACCTGTACCCGGCTCAGGATAGCGACAGGTGGCGGGCTCCTGTGAATGCGGTAATGAACCTCCGGGTTCCATAAAATGCTCAGAATTTCTTGACTAGCTGAGAAACTATTAACTTCTCAAGAAGGCCTCTGCTCCATGGGGTCAGTCAGTCAGTCAGTCAGTCAGTCAGTCAGTCAGTCAGTCAGTTAGTTAGTTAGTTAGTTAGACCTGTACCTGTATAACACCACACTGTTGTGATGGTCAACTTGTTCTACACGTGAACTTACACGTAAAATTTTTCAGTTACCTAATTGTAAAGCCACGTGCATAATTAAATTTTACCCTCTGTCATTTCCATCTTTTCTTCTTGCGCATTCTTCTACAAGGACCTGTGGCGCCACTTCTTTTTACACTTTCATGACGCGGTGCTTAATCACGCACTACGGAAAATTAAACTTACGTTTAATGAAGTCTGTTATACTGTACGGGATATTAGGCAGGCAAGGACAACAGATAATGGCGGAATTCAGGTTAGGAAAAAGAACTATTTAAGATGTGTCTGTTGAGTTAGCTCAGCCCGTACAGTGACTAGGCCACCGTCCAGGCAACTAAAGAAGGGGGGCCACATTGTTAAGCGACGCAGGGATTTTTGTCCTCTGCGACCCACACAGGTCACCCCTGGCGCCCTGGCAGATTCCCATTTAAAGAGTGCTTCCGCTTTCATCCACGGTTCAAGGGGCTGGAAAGTGAAACCGACCACTCACTTTATCTAATGTTGAGGTTAGGTAGGGCTAGAATAATCCAAATTAAAAGCTGAGGGACTAAATTAAATATTTATTCCGTAATTGAAACAAGAAATTATTTTAAAATTGCTTAACAGCATGGGTAAAACCAGACTTTCAAAATCTTCTTAAGTAAGAGCCAAGATATGATTATGAAATCGCAAAGGGCTTCGGTCTAATCCGTGGAGATTAGTGGACGAAATAGACAAATTTGTTGTAATTCTGTGGCACTCCAGTTTCCACTGCCATCGCACTCTTCTATTGAGGCAGAATGCGAGACTTAAGGTTCGTATGGCCGTGTCTTTGAAGATTCAGTTCTTCTAGTACATTGATAGATTCGTAGTTTCTGACGTTTCGGAGAAGCTTGCTGCCTCCATTTTCAGGTTGGTCAAAGACAAACGGACAATCCTGTAGGAGGAAGCAGCAAGCTCTTCCGAACAGCCGGTGAATATTTACTAGTGAACACAGCATCATGTTCTGCAACTGTTGAACTTTAGAAATGTTATAGGTGGGCAGGAAATTCCTTCCCACATATGTGAACTCCCTGGCAAAAACTCTTCAGTTGGAATCGCCGCATGTTTTTTCTTTTCTTGATGCTGGAGCAAACTATCTCAAAGGGGAAAGTCTATTTTACATGCAAGCCGATATCCGCAACTCCCCGTGTTCAATTATGCCTTGAAAATCAATACCGTCCATTTTTTCCCCCCTGTCTCAGTTTATTCAAACTCCCGCCGAACCCTTTTCTCCCTTAGCTGTAATTGTAGCATGCGATGATAATGCTGGCCCAGGACGGAATCAAGACAGCATCCCCTAATTTTGCCACGTCATTTTCAAATATAAATTTGTTCAGAGGGGACGGAGAGAAAGAATGAAGAAAGGAGTAGTGGTTGACGAGATCCGATACAGTACGCACTGCACGAGCGCCGCGCTGCAGCATCAGAAACACAGCCACTCAAAAGGGCACCTGATCAGGCTTGAAACAAGCAGATAAATTATCCTGTAATTCACGTCAGCAAAGCGTATTACCTCTACGCCACCTATAGGCCTTTCTTGAATATCCTGGTACAAGGCGATGTTCTCGAAGGCAGGACACGCACTCAGGTTGCGATCTAGTGCCCTTATTACTTGTTTGGTGACGAAAATTAAACACTCATTTAGTACATCACAGCGTGGCGGCGTGATTCCATTCAAAGGTCGGTCAGTGAAGGGCGAGTAACGGCTGCTTATTACGTACGTGCGTGCGTGCGTGCGTGCGTATATATAACTTTTATACACTCTGTGAACAAAAGTCTTTTTTTTTTTATCTTTGATCTGGCGGTGCATGTAGTAGCAACTGGGCTTTAAAGGATTACGCAGAAGAAGAAAGTGCAAACAATGTGGAAATATAATTACAGCATTAAAATTAACAATGACAGCAGGTGTACAGACCTCCTTACATTTTAATTAACCACATATATCTAAGTAGTTCTTGTAACCCATTCAACATTGGTACGTATTTCCCTGGCAGTAAAATATTCGAAACTCCCATCGATTGAGAATCCCTTAAATCGTCGACACCAGAGTGGTTCAACTGAAAGGACCGGTTGTGTACAACGGAGACAATAGATGATAACGGTTTTGATGAGGATAAACAAAGAACATACTGAAATAACACTTTAATGAAAACATAAAGCGGCAATATTTGCATGTCTGTACTTGACCTGTGGTTTAAAGACATGAAGACAAGAGGACACGAAGCAGGTTAGCTCACCTCGAGTTCAGGCTTCCGCCGCGATATTGATGAGGTCTGCAGTCTTCTGGGGCATTACGCGGCGTGGGGTGGGAATTTTCAATTACCACACCACGCCGCGTAATGTCCCAGAAGAGCGCCAGATCTCAGGTTAACTCAGGTTAGCTCTGGACTTATATCCGAGAGGTTCCGAGTTCCAGTGTTGGAATGTACACCAGATATCTTCGTTTTGTATCTGCCGGAACTTCCTCTGCAGCCGGTCCCAGTTCAGCATGATGTGACCATCCCGTTCCATTCGACTAAAGAGGCTTGTTTATACAGCGTCGTTAAATAACCTACTGATCCGGCAGAAAATTGTTATTAGAAATGATCACGTCGACAAAAATAACGAGTTGCTGATCACTGCGACAGTCACACGCTCTCTTTCGCACGCCTCATAATAAGACACGTACGTGTAACATGCGTGACCAGTACGCACATACATACATACATACATACATACATACATACATACATACATACATACATACATACATACATACATACATACATACGTACATACACACA
>BLKM01000783.1:642496-652830 GCA_013340265.1 Coptotermes formosanus | reverse complement strand
TACGTACATACGTACATACATACATACATACATACATACATACATACGTACATACATACATACATACATACATACATACATACATACATACATACATACATACATACATACATACATACATACATACATACCATGGATCCATAATTTTCTCACAAGACAACAGGATGTGGAATAAGACATAAACATACAAAAACATACAAAAATGTACATTGCAAAATACTTTAAACATTTTATGTGCAGTCTTGGAGGTCATTATTATAGTTTATCAGTACACATAAGAAATTCATCTACGGAGTAAAAGGAGTGTGCATTTAAGTATCTTCTTAGTGCTACTTTAAATTGTGCCTTTTCATTCTTAAGATTTGTGACACTGTATGGTAAACTGTTGAAACTTCTGATGCCAGAATAGAATGCACTTTTCTGAAGTCATGGTAGGTTGGCACCTGGTCTATGCAGTATCGCTCACGTTCCCGGGTTCTGTCCTTGGGGTTTCGGTGAACCTAACTTCCCTCGTCGGGAAAAGAAAACCCTTCAGACTGTCGAATTACAGGAGCCGGATCCAAATGTGTAACTGACAATCCCTCACACAACCAACGAATTTCCCGACATTAAAACTCGGCAGTTCACTACCATGTCCTTCCCACCCGAGGTCGCACAAGTCCAAACCCACATTCCCCATCCTTCATCCATCTGAACATGATCGGCCGGGAGCCGGCGTATTCCAGTTGGTGTAATGACTAGGACACAGTCTGGACGACCGAGAAAGCGGGGTTCGATTTCCGGTAGCAGGAAGTGATTTTCTCTTCTCCAAAGCGTCTAGATCGGCCTAGGCCCGCATAGCCTCTTATGTGATGGGTAGTGAGACCCCTTTATCTGAAGGTAAGACGGCTGGCGCTTGAGGCTGACCACTCACCTCCATCTAATGTCGAGATTAACCTTACATTCTCAAGAATGTATGGAGTCATCCTCGCCTACTCCATGTGCCTTTGTGGAGTGCACAAGGACACTCTTTTTTACATTTACGTTGGCGAGAAGAGCAGGCAATATGCATTACTGTAACCTTTAACAAGTTCTAGTCACGTGTGAATATATTTGCATAACAGTAAAACCTAAAATCCTTGGAAATACTTTCCTAAGGCGATTTCCTCATCGTAACAAGAGCTCTTTCTTCTTTCACCCTCCAGATCTGTCGCCATGGCAAGCAACTCATCAGCCACGTTACCTGGGTTACTGCCGATGTTATTGGCATGGCTGCTGTTGACGCAGTGGGCTAGATACTACAGCATAAAGCTGCTTACCGCATTCTAAGAAGAACAGGTTTTATCATCATCATTTCTGTTCTTGACAATAACTTGTATCTACATGTTGTGTATGTCAAAGGTCGAAATATAAGAAGAAACGTTGATATTGACGTAGACATAATTGTCTCGGTTATAAAACGGCTACGCGTGTCACTATTTGGGTGTCCGTTTTCCTGACAGGCGCAAACCAAAGTATGTGATATTTTGATAGTGACTAATCTAGAATAAATGTCTAAAATATTCTCTTTCCGAAATTCGGTCGAAGCGTGAAGGTTTGTTTATTTATTAGTTCATTTAACATCCATCTGTTATTGAATAGTTTATTTAACATCAATTTATCAACTGCACAGGTTGGGCTTGTCTGTTAACCGTAAAGTAGGAGGATGGTTGTGGTTAATTCGCGATATTCTTGGTTGTAAAGCTTCACGGTCTTGGTGGTAAACGACATGATAGGGGCACCTGTTGTCTTTATTTACGAGAGAGAAATCAACTTAAAGTGGCAGCAACAGGTTTCTTAGAAATGTTGTTATCTACCCATGTGACTATAAAATGTCAAAACCTAGAAAACCATAATTTAAAATTTTACCCTCATGTAAATTGAGACGTCATGTGCCTGTTGTTTCTTCGGGTATTTAGCAACACCTATTTTAACTGCATATGATATATAGAATCGGATGTTGGGAACACTGTGATCAATAAACTGGAAATTACGTGACAATAATTCGCCGCGGCCTATTGTAAGATAAGTTAAAATCCCAACACTTGCTCGGAAGAACTTAAGAAACAGTGAAAGGGTACATGGAGATCCAGTATGCAGCACCGCCCCTGTAGTTGGCATATCGCAGTCTTACAAAGACAGCAGCATGCCAAATACAACACCTTACCTCATGATGTACTGTTACTTTCAGTTACTAAGGAAAATTCCGTTAAATAGTGGCCTCTGAAAGCCAGCCTGCATTTGTAAGCATATAAGCTATGTTGTAGTTAAGGTATAGTTTATCGTTTTTTGTGGAGAAGGGCGCCGCAGCAGACGCTACAGACGCACCGCAGCCTTGAGGCTTGTTGTGCAACTCTGTGATGAAGATGAAGAGAAAGATGGTCAGGTTATATTTCCAAGCAATGGAACACCGGTGAAATGCAACTGGCAGGGAAAAAGTGAAGTACTCGGGGAAAAACCTGTCCCTATGCCACTTTGTTCTCCACAAATCCCACAAAGCTATAGTTACTCTTGTGCACCATCGAGCTTCGCTCTGTGAAGGCATATGGGAGACTGGATATACAGCTCCACGTCTTCTTAATGTTGGCGCTGGATGCTGATGATTGATCAGCCTCATACAACAACCAAGCGGGGAAGGAGCCTGCTGTATGCCTTAAACTGGGGCTGTGCGGACCCCAGAGCCTGCCTGAACGCTTTGGAGAACAGAAACATTTCTTGCCAGCAGTCAATTCGAGATTTCTCGGCCGTCCAGCCCGTAGTCGAGTCACTACACCGACTGAGCTGTCTCTACGCCATATTTGCTGCGAAAGTGTGTAATTAATTACGCCTATAAATAAGAATTTTTTGTAGGTCTAGATCCCCAACGTATTTTGCATGTTTTCTGTTTAACAATCATTTCAAAATTACGAGCACAGCAGCAGATATTCTGTTCATGCAGAGAGACTGTCTAGACTAGTACGTGCGCGTAGAAAAGGACTGGTACTTGGTATAGTCCGTATATTGCACCCAGATGTGTATCGTTTCTGGCAAATAATAATGACATTAGATGATGGAAAAATAATCGGCAGGGACAAGTACCTACGCTTTAGTCAGTATTGCACTCTCAGCCTTTCCAGGAAACAGTTACATACCGTGCAAACTGAAGTAAAGTCATAACTTGAAAGAGTCTCTGAAGGATTGTAATATACAATAGTCGATCATTGGAAGGATTATCTGTGAAAAGCCGTGGATACAAATGGGAATTGTAAAATTCTACCACTGAATTTTTAGTGGACATTTTGCTGGTAATTAATGTATAGAGACTGGATTGCTTAAAGAAATTAAATGACATGAGTCTTTTCCAGGACTTCTCATTCGCGTGTTTAATTCAACTAGAATACGTTCTGCGTGTTGCTAACTAGTAGGGAATTAGGCATTCATATTACGTAGCAGAAGAACATGCGATATTTAATTTTGTCATTTTCCAAAGCAGGCCCTTTTTGCCGGTTTTTACTCATACACAAGCACACTTTACGAGATAAGACGTCCTGTTTTCAGATAAATTCCCTATAAGCAGTGGTATGCTTCCCGCACGTTAATATTCTAGAACACTTATCTTTGTATGTTTTTTAAATGACCTCCACAGTACCTAGTTAAGTAACGCAAAATACTTAGTTTTGGCTTTATATAAAGTGTTGCCACATCGCGTTGGGTTTTTAATGGGCAGTGGTATTTGTGCGTGCATTTGAACGGAAAATAAAAAATTGCAGCACATATTTTGCCCAGACCGATTACACTAACGTACAGTATAAAAAGCGTATTGTCCTGGAGTGTTCGAATACTGAGATAGCGGGTTCGAATCCTAGGCAGGATAACACGAGCGTTTGACTCTGTTTGTGTTCTCCTATGAAGTAGATGCCTTGTAGTGGACTGATTCCCACTCCAAGTAATACAACTAAGATTAAATTTTCTCAGTCAAACACAACTCTTTCTTTTTTATTAAGGCTGTCTCACAAATCCCTGTGAGACAGCATTGATAAAATGGAAGAGTTTTGTTTGACTGAGAAAATGTAATCTTGGTATTTTGCAGAGCACAGCGGGATGGGACATCTAAAAACTGTATTACAGCCAAATGTCTGAAAAGAAGTTCAGACCTAATTTCTGAACTGTAACATGCGTATGAGGCATAATAACAGCCATTTGATGTGCTTTCTGTGTGGTAAAACCCAAACTTTTTTATAGTGTTGAGATTAGCTTCACACTTTAACGTGCTAAACTGCTTACGCACTGAAGGCTCCCAGTGCAGCGTCGTACAGTACAGTTGGGAGTTTCGATAATTCGCAAACCGTTAAACAGAGGCGCTCTTTATGTGTGTATATCTTGTACTCACACTTATGATAACGTCAAAAGATAGATTTAACCATATGAGGTGTCAAGTTTGTCTAAATTCTACATAAAACTTAGTTCCTACCTCGCAAAAAACATGACCCTTCCACGTTATAAGAACTAATCTGTTATCGATGTGTAGGGAAGTACCCTGTATTTAACGTGAGACTCGTAAGAACACATAAATACACTGTGTCGGCGAAAAGCAGACTTCTTCTGCAGCAGAAGGTATATACATGTTCCGCTGGACTTCAAACGACTAAAGAGATACGGGTCTGCTGTTTCCTTTGTCGTGCTTCCTCGTTGTGTAAAACTGGACAGTTCCACAATGCAAATAACAAGAGGCGGCTCCTCCGAAGCAGCAATAGAATAATACGCCACTTTGGTACCACACAGCACGGCGTCAAATTTCAGCTCACGGTTAAAACACCCTATTCGAATCCGCAACTTCCCCCACAGGGGCAGTTTCCACAACCTTAAGTAACCCCTACATCCATATCCAGAAGCTGCCTCCAGAGGGGCACTGCCCTCTTTTTTTAGGTAATCTCGACATGGGTATCAAAAAGTGGTCTCCAGCGGGGCATTTTCGGTGGTTCAGGTGACCCCCACGTTTTTATCCAGAAGTGGCCTCCACAGGGGCATCCCCCGCTTTCGTGTCACTGTCTTAACAGTGACTTTGAAAGTTAAAACTTGCTTCCTTAGACACAAACCCACGAAGATGTACGCGGGAGGGGAAGTGAAGTTGTATGAAGTATTTGCTTCGAGACTGCATGGAGGTGATCAAATTCACGCACTGTTCGCTTTGTCTCTGAAAGGATTTCCCCGCTGCAAAGTCCGTAGGGAAGCGAGTGGGCCCCCAAAGCCAATGTGGACGCGCCGGCGAAGAGAGAAACCCACGCTTCTGCTAGAAACTGAACCACGGGCCTCGTCCCGCAGCTACATATTGTACTGAGCCCGTAAAGGAAATGCAGAACGGACATAATACCCACATAGCAAAGTGTCTGATTTGACAATCACCTTGCAATGTGACGGTCAGTTTTTCTGGAAATCACCTTGTCAGGATGATAAACTACAAGCGTACTCTATCGGTCCTGGTGGTCTGAGCGCTTCGCTTAAACGAAATTTATGTTCTGAGGAAGATCGCCTCAGTGCTTCTTTCTAAAGTTACGACCATAAAGGTGCACAACCCCTTCTATTCTTGTTACATAACCAACCCTCATAACTTAGTGGTCCTTCCTTCCTGCCTTCATGACAATGATTACCGTGAAACTGAAAGTTAACGAGGTAAATTCAAATACCCTACAAAAAATTGGAATATCACCACTTTGAAATCCATTCTAAACCTGGACTTGATCGTTGTTTAGGAAGAATGATCGATAATTTGTTACGGGAAGGACTCAAAACCCTACCGTCTTTTGACCATTTCTTTAAGAAAAGCCTCCACTATGCTAAACCCCACACTTGTTTCTCTTATTTTTTTTGTCCTCCCCGCTAGTAGCCTGTCGTAACTACAGAGGCCTATCATTGCCGTGTTCCAGTCTACCCAGAAAATGCATATACACGAAAAGGGACGGCTTGAAGATAAAAGGGAGTGATGAATTCTTTTGGAGCTGACTTTCTGTTACGTTTTCGCCCCTTTCAGAGATCTTTTCTTCCTTTCAACCCTCCCTATATTTCAAACAAGGGGTTTAACTCGGACGTTGTCCCTGCTAGGTGGAACGCAGCCGATATTGAGTAGACTTTGTGTCGTTTCCTGGATTCTTGCGCAGAAAAGGATAATGGTAAAAATAGTAGGAAGGGTAATGTAAAGACGGATTGGAGGGAGAAGAAGCTATGGGTCCGAGTGTCTGACAATCAGAGAAACTGCTGTCCTGAGAAGGGTCCGTGGAAGATATTTAGAGCCTTATGTAAAAGGAGAGAACGCGTAACAAAGGGCGACAGGGTTGTTCCGGAGAGGATGGGTAAAGAGCATCTTGCTTCAGTCTGTTAGTGACGGAAAAGAAGGCATTAGCTCATTCATAATTAACATCCTTAAGTAAACGGCCATACATGACGTTTCTGAAGCGGCAGACAGGAACTCAGATGTTCACGAACATCTCTGTAGATCCGGAATAACGGTGACTTTTTCCATTCACAGCTCACGACCCCCATCTCAGTTTCCTGCAGGAATGGAATATTGATATTTCTCATCCATAGTTCACAACCCCATCTCAGTTCTCTGCAGATAATGGAATAATGACGAAGTTTCTCAACTACAGCTCATGTCCACCGTCTCAGTTCCATGCAGATCTGGAATAGTGATGAAGTTTCTTATCCTCAGTTCATGCTCCATCTCAATTCCCGACAGATAAATAATAATGACTTCTCCCATTCATAGCTCGTGACTTTCATTTCAGCTTCTTTATTTAATCCATGAAACGTTAGTCCTTTTAAGACATTTATTAGGAATTACTAAGTTAGACGGGAAATAAATCAACCCGACAAGGAAAAACTTGGAGTGCAAAATGTTTTGGAAATAAAAAAATACGGACGAGAGTGGCTACAACACGTAGAGAGAGTGGGTACAGACAGGATACCCAAACAGGCACTGAAATATAGGCCAAAAGGGAAGAGAAGCGTAGGACGCCCAAGGAAAAGCTGGAAGGACCAGCTTCATCTCGAGAGATAAAGAACAGGCACTACGCCGAATACTTCACAGCTGATGATGATGATGATTATGGTGGTGGTGGTGGTGGTGGTGGTGGTGGTGGTGGTGGTGGTGGTGGTGATGATGATGATGATGATGATGAAGCTTTAATTCTACTAAACGAAAATTACAAACCAAGAAACTTCTTCATAATTAGGCATTTTTTGTTTCTGTGGTGATATTTTTGGCTGTTTAGGCGTATTGTTTACTTAACGCTATCAACGTTTGGATTGCATAATATCGAGTAGTGAGATCGTCTTTAAACAGTGAATTGCAAAGTTTGGGGAAGGATATTGTCGTGACCTAACGTGACGCACTGGAGAGGCAAACGACGAAATCCGTCAGTCAGTGTTGCCGATCTCCAAACTGAGATGTGGACTTGCGATAGGAAACACAAGTGCTACACAGTCGACCGCGAATTTTGGTTCGTTGTTTTTGTTGTCATCGTTGTTGTTATTATTGTTGTTACTGTAAATAAGATAAACGTTCTGCCTAAACAAAGGTGGAGTGCTATATTTTCTGTGTAGAGAGGGCAGTGCGTGATTTTACCCATGTCGTTGAGTTGTCCTCTTTTCGAAGGCGGTGCCTTATTTCTGTTTTAGAGTCGCTGGAAACTTATTATCTATAAGTAAACATTTTCAGCAGAGGAGACTGCTGGGTCAGTGAACGCTATGTACATTGTCTGCCTCATTTTCATTACATGAGAAAGTCAAATATTTCTCATACGGTGATTAAACTCATCAGAGAACAATATAGGCGATATAGTATAACGTAATGTTTTGGCACGTTCGCTTAATGTTTATACCTCCTCGACTATGCTAACAGTCTGCTACCATTTCACGCTGAAGAGAGTGCGTCCAGGGCGACTTAGTGTCACCGGCACCAGTAACACATACTCAGGTCTTCATGTAAAGTGCTCAATACTGTCGCCTGATTTTAACCAAACTCTCGATGGATTTTCACAAAAGTTCCTAATATTAAATTATACGGAAATCCGTGTAGTGGGAACCATACTGATACGTGCGGACAGACAGGCAGGCAGGCAGGCAGGCAGGCAGGCAGACCGACAGGCAGGCAGGCAGAAGGGAGGAAGGAATAACAGCCTTATACCATTTCACTCGAAGAGAGCTCTTTTATGGCGATTTAAGGTCGCCTGCAACAATGAAACCTAACTAGGTCATCATGTAAAGTGCCCAATATTTTTGTCCGGTTTTAAACAAGTTTAGATTTTCTCGGAAGTTTTTTTATGAAAGTCCCCAATATCAAATTTGATGGAAATCCGCCCAGTGGAAGCTGTCCTCATACATGCGGAAGGACGGACGGAGAGACGGATATTACGACGGTAAGACGCACTTTTCGCGACTATGCGAACGCTACTGCTGAGTCGCAACACCCGAGAGCAAATAACGATATCCTAAAGAAACAAACTACACAAACAAACCCATTTTCAAAGGTAAGGCTTCCATTTGTTACACTTTTAATTAATTTAATTAACGCACACTTTTTGATTATACTGCCGATTTACCGGCAATGTAATCCTATGACACACATGTTTTACACATACAAAACACTGTCATCTGGGATACAACGCCGTGTAGCCCGGGAGCTACTTGCCAGTGTTTCGGGGAAATCTACTGCCTCGATAATTACGGCAGAATACATGCCTACCAAACTGCACGGCGTTACATGTCATAAGACAGTAATCTTCACCCTGAGCACAGTAGAAACCTCAAATCTCGGATAGTGAGTGACTAATTTGAAATATGCATAAAGAGGAAGTCACTGCCGAGTGGTACTGGCACACGAGAGAGGTCCCGATGTAAAGTGTTCCGAAATTTAAAACATTCCTTCCATTTATATTCCGCAGCATCAATACGTGTGTTAGAAGTTGAGGTCAGTTGGTGCCCATTTATTTTCTCGTGCTTTCGCTTGCTTTGCATTTTGTTTTTATTTAGTGTTTCTTGGCACATGTTTTTATTACTTTTACAAAATGTTATCTCCATATACTTTATTTTCAAGGCGGTAAGACGGGAAAAGAAAACCTGTAGTGATAATGAACACATAGAAAAAGAAGCCACAAGATTTTCAGTTAAGTACAAAGTATCCATTCTCAGGCAGTAATCACAATAATAAACAGCAAATCGTACAAATACCTCCGTCGATATGCGGAAAAATTTTATTCCTAGAAAATTTCTAGTACCTCGAAGACGCCTATTTGACAAACTTTTGTAGTTTTACGTAAGTTATATGTGTCTTCCCAGAGTGTGTATTTTTGGTAGTGAATGCTGGGACGATGACTGTTCTCCGGTGCTGTAAATGTGAATAACATTGTAATGACACATGAGTGTAACAGGCAGTTAAGTGTAATTTATTCTTTACTCACATAGGCCGAAAATTAAATGTGTTGTATAGAAACTTAAGGCCCTGGAGCCCACCAAAAATGTTCTAGCGAAGTCGCTTTCCCCATAGATAAATAGGCCGGAGCTTGAGGACAGTTTGTCTATCATTAAGGAGAGAATGTATTTTCATCTGGGCTGTTAGTCACAACTGTTGCACAAATGCACAGTAAATTTGTACTTTTCAGTTTTCGCATGCCAGGAAGTGTATTTATAAGACTGGCAGTGACAGCAGCTTATAGTTTTGTGTGAGATTTGAGGAAATGCCGACGGTGACTATAAAGATGGCTGTCTTCTGGCGTGTGATGTCGTGTATAACTGATAAGCAGTTTTCCATCTTCAGGTTAGAATCTTCTGAAGTATAGAAGAATTTATCCTGACGACAGAGGCAGTAGATCCCTCTGAAACGTTGGTGCCTGTCTACTGACCTACACGGAGAAACAACAATAAACTTTTCAGTCACCACTGAGAGAGCTTCAAATAGCAGACACTTTTGGAGACTGGTGTTGTCTGTCATCACGTGAAAGTAAGAATCTACTCAGTTTGGGCCATTAAATGGAGTAAACTTCTGTCTCCGTCTATGCTGTCCAGCTAGTACGTATCTTCCCCCGTCCCTCCCCCTCCCTCCCCCCCCACCGTGACGCAATAGTCCATCTCAGGCTTAGGCCCCCTAGTTGTTGAGGTTTCTAGATCACACACACACACACACACACACACACACACAACACACACACACGTACACGTACACACACACACAACACACACACAACACACACGCGTACACACACACACAACACACAACACACACACACACAACACACACACAACACACACACACACAACACACACACACACAACACACACACACA